>APFE030539214.1:15694-126315 GCA_000404065.3 Pinus taeda | reverse complement strand
ATGAAGAATTTAATCCAAACCCTGGACAGGAGAATCCAGGACATGCAAGCAGACATAAACAAGTTTCAGAACAGGTTCACAGCCCTGCAGGACAGAGGGCTCCCCAGCTTGCTAGAATCAGGGAAATTACTCTCTCATGACAAATATATCAAGAGGGTAAGTGCTTTCGCAGCAATTCAGATTGCTGAGACACCAGGAACATCTGCAGCAGGTCCATTAACAGGGCAGATTCTTTTTGAAAAGTTGGACAATTTGTTTTTTATTAGAAATGAAGCATCACATCTGTTTGATGAGCCCCCTCATTTCTACAAGTACACAGAAGCTGATGAGACCTTAGGATCAATTTCGAGGCATCAGCTTCCTCCTCTAAATACATGGCATGATTTGATAAAATTACTTTTAAACCAAAGTTAAGAGAATTAAATCTTTTCAATAAAAAGGTTTATATTACATATACAGGAGGATAAAAGCCATGACAACAAATATGAAAACGCTGAGCCAACTCAGCATAGGTACTCAGCATCAACAGCAACATCAGCAGGTACAGGTGGCAGGGCCAAGAAGATAGAAAAATCAGAGTGGCAGATCACTTCATTCTATATTTATGATAAAGCCGCACAGCCGACTCCGCAGTGCCCAAAGGTCAAAGATTGATCCTGACAAGAGTAAAAGGCTTTTAAAGATCATTTATATTTGCATTTACTTCTCATCTACTCTCCTTGTACAAGTGTAAGAGATATTTTCCTCTCAGATGACTCAAGACCTGAGATATTTTTGTATCAAAACTCTATATATTCCCCCTCGCGTTTGTTTAGAGGGGTTGGACTCCGGATGTAAAGAAGCTCTCGTTTTCTCTTCTGTTGCTCTTACACTGTAAAGATTCAGGCAGCTAATACAAAGAACGATGGGATTTCTTCAGATATTGTCTCTCGTGATGGTCTGCTGGTGTGTGGCATAAAAATACAGGATTCCCGTGTATTCCATGGCTCAATAAGTTTCCTTACTCCTTTTATTATGATTATGTTTGCCATACTTTCTTGTATCTCTCATGTTTCCCACTCATATTCGATTCTCTGAATAGCTAGTAAAAGGAATAACCCAGGTTTTAATCTTTGATTACCCTGAGTTCAATCCTAGCTGTTTGTATATGTTTTCTTCAGCTATGGTACTTAAAGAGTAATTCTTCAATGCTACCTTTAATACTATATCATCACTAGAGAATGTTATTCCAGGAATTCAAGAAATTGCTCCCAGATAACAGACCTCTTTCACACCAGTCAACTTAAGTAAAGAATTCTTCATTGCTTTTTGCTAAGTTGTTTCCATTTTCGCCTCTCAATCTTTATAGTTTGTGTCACAGAATACATACAGGCCCTGTATTCATCCCACACTTCAATCAAAACCTCATGAGAATAGTAGTCCAAGACCCCATTGCCCAATGGATTAGTTACCCCTAAAGTCAGACATTAAAAGCTATCAGAAGCATCCATCCTCCCAACCAAACACAAAAACAACCAAGAATGCACTCCATAACTAGCCTGAAACCTTCACTGAAAACAGTGACATAACTAATAGAGAGAGCCCTCTTTGACTACAGCTGGGCTAGAAGCTGTAGCCGAAAGATTGGTTAGTGGTTACCCCGGCCGTATCCTCTCTGGAGTCAAAGAGGACAACCTGGGTGTTAACAGTGCCCTTATTGTCCCCATATTGTTATTATTGTGCCCCATAGAAGCCCAGTATTGTTACCTTTGTGCCCTTATATTATTATTGTTATGCCGACTTTGATTATATTGTGACCCCTTAGACTCCTATAAATAGAAAGGAGGTTTTGTCATTTGTATCAGCCAATAATTTTTCATTTGTGTAATGTAAAGGGGGTTGCCCCTTCGAAGAGGCTGATTTCTAAGTTGTTGATCTATCTTTTCTATCTTTTTGTGAGTTGGTTTCATAACAAACAACCTAGGTTTGAACCCTAAAAAGTGTAGGGCCTTTGTGAGTGTTTGTGAGGGAATGTGTTTGAGATCACATAATTGGTCTCCCTTCATCATCAAAGAGACATGCGTCCCAAAAGTCAATTTTATCCTAAAATTAGTAGAGCAATTATGGTTCGATCTAGTGCAGGAAGAAATAAGGTGGAACACCAGAGACGGGACCTCATCTAAAGGTGAGGATGAGGAGAATTATGCCTTTGATGGAAAGGAAAAGAAAGGGAAGGGGAATAAATCCCAATCCAAAGTAGACTCGAGTCAAGGGGGAAAGAAGAAACACTTATCCATAAGCAAGTGCTTTCATTTTCATGAATTCAGGCACTATGAAACGAAGTTTCCACACAAGAGGGTAAGCAAGAAGACCATGGGAGGAGCAATGGGTGAAGCCTTGGCTTCATAGTTCAAACTTTATTTTACCCTCATTACATGCATGGAAATCACAATGATGGGTAGTGTGTCGTATCTGAATAGCAATGCCACATTCCACATAACCTAGAATAAATAATCTTTTAGTGACTTGGAGGAGAAGGACCTCTAGATGCACATCGAGATGGGAGATGATGGAAGGTATAGTGAGATCGATATTGGTACAGTTACTTTTCAGAGGGAGTCTAGATCCCCTCTCAGGCTCAAGGATGTGATGTTTGTACTGGGTCTGAAGAAGATTCTAGTTTCTATAGTTGTGTTGGAAGATAGTGGCCACAATGTGATATTTAGAAAAGAGAAGGCTTTCCTGAGACACATCACCACAATACAAGTGAAGCAAATCGAGGTTTGAGTGAAGAACCTAGACAAATTAGATGTGAAATATTGTGCAGCATTAAGCACAAAAGCAGAGAAGGTGCAGATCCGAGATGTTATAAAATTATGGCATAAAAGACTTGGCCATTTGCATCATGGCGCTTTGAAGATCATGCAACAGATTTCTATAGGCCTCCCTAAAGGAGAACTGGAGCAGTGAGATACATGCAAAGGGTGTACATTGGGATGTGCACAAAGTACACCTTCAATGATTAGGACAACAGGGCACATGCAATCCTTGAAAGGATCCACTCTAATGTCTGTCGACCTTTCTCGACAACCTCCACCTCCAAGCATAGGTATTATGTTATATTTGTAGATGATTTCTCATGGAAGTGATAGATCTAATTCATGCAGAAGAAAGAACATACATTCTCCAAATTTGCTGAGTTTAAAGAAATTGATGAGAAAGAATATGGCAAGAAAGTGAAGGCTCTCGGGAGTGATAATGGTAATGAGGACATGTCGAATGAGTTTAAAAATTGTTGTGCAAAGGAAGGAATTTGACGGGAGTTGATAACACCCCATAACCCACAATAGAATGGGGTGGTTGAGAGGAAGAACAAAATTATTTTGGGAGAAGCAAGGGTGATGTTGCATGACCAAGGCCTACCACTACACTTATGCACTGAAGCATGCAGCACAATGGTTTATTTTCACAACAAGAGTCCTCATGGGATTCTTGGAAAGAGTACAACAAAGAAATAATTTTAAGGGAAGAAACTTGATGTGTCACACTTTAGGATCTTTGGATCACCACTTTACTATCATGTTTCCAAGGAATCAAGGAAAAAGCTAAATTTGGCAGCAAAGTTGGGCATATTTGTGGGGTACATAGACACACCTTGCAACTATCATGTGTGCTTTCCATCTCTCAGGATGACAGTGGTCAAAAGAGATGTGAAATTTGATGAGGAGAAGGAAATGACGTGTTCTCTTGGTAGGGAGCTTCAATTGCAACCTAATTAGGAGATTTTGTCTCCAAAGGAAGAACCTCAGGAAGTTGTGGAGTAGCTACAAGCAGAGGAGCAGAGAGTGGAGACATCCGCTCAAGAAGAGACATCCAGAGAAGGAAGGAAGTGAACCAGGGAAGTTGACATATTATTGCAAGATGTTATAGGGAATGTGGGAGCACCCAGATCATAGCGTGGGCAAAGGAGGTCACCAGATCAGTACACTACTTTCATGGCTTTGATGAGTGCACCTGTAGAGACCGAGCCACCCTCATTCGAGGGGGTTGTATAGAAACAAGTATGGGTTGATTCTATGGTAGAGGAATATGATTCCATTGTTAGAAATAGTTTTTGGGAAGTGGTCTCAAGACCAATAGACAAATCAGTGGTTGGTTTGAGGTGGTTGTACAAGGGAAATCATGCAGGAGACAGAAGCATAGATAAACATAAGGCCATATTTGTGGCAAACGGATTCTCTCAGGTTGAGGGAATTGACAATGAGGAGAAATTTTCTCTAGTATAAAGGTACTCATCCATAAAGTCAATTCTAGCACTGTCAGCGCAGATGGGTTGGAAGATCATCAAAAAATACTATCACAAATTTTCTATAAATTAGTATATCATCAAAAAATACTAAGACAAATTTTATAAGGGTTTGAAAATGGAATTCATCAAACCTTGAAATATGGAAGGTGCATTAGGAAGGCCAAAAGGCATGACCATTCATAATTACCCTCATGAGTTCTGAATGTTGCTTTTGAAATGTCTTCAGTCTCCATTCTAATTTGATGACATCCTGAACAAATGTCCAGCTTGGTGAAGTAAATTTCTCCATGTCATTCATCAATGACAAGAATGGGAAATTTATCTTTAATAGTGAGCTTGTTAAACTCTATATAATCTGGACACATATGCCATGATCCATCCTTCTCGTGCACCAATACTACTGAAGTAGAGAAAGAACTTTGACTAGGATGAATTTTACCAGCCTTTAGCATTTCTGCAACCATACGTTAAATTTCACTCTTTTGGACATATGGATATATGTAAGGTCTGATGTTTGGAGGAAAACTTCCTAGAATCAAATGAATATCATGATCATGATCACGAATAGGTGGGAAGCCTTTGGGAGTCTCAAATACCTTGGAATGATTGTCCAAGACATTTTGGAGATCTAGAGAAATAAATGATTTCGATGTTTGAACCTCTAGTGAGCATAATTGTGTAATGATACCTTGTTGTTCTTTATTCGGAATATTTTTCATGCCATTAGAGCTAATTATCTTTCCTAGTTTCCTGGCGATACCCATTAATTCAACTTCCTTTCCTTCCCAAAAAAATTTCAACAAAAGTTCTTGAAATCTAAAAGCCATTGTCCCCAAAAATTATAACCATTAGACTCCTAGTACAAAATCAGCACCACCCATTGGAATGGAAAGCATTTTACTATTCAATACATATTCCCCCATGGTTAGCTTGATATTATGGCACTTTCTAGAGAAATTTATAGTTCCTCAATTTAAAACCATTAATTGACACTCTGGTGCTAGACATAGGAAGAAATTCAATTCCTTGGCTATATTACAATGAATAAAAATATGGTTACTACCTGAATCAATTAGCACTATTACCTTTTTCTTCTTGATATATCCTTCTATCTTGAGAGTTTGAGGAGTAGTAATTCCTGCCAATGCATTACAAGATATGGTTGGATTCATTTCTTCTTTCTCTAGGTTTGGCTCCTAGTGTATATCCGCCTCTTTTGATGTTTATTATTCCTTTGCTTCCTCCTCTTCACAATCTATGTGGAATAGATTCTTCTTAGCACACTTATGACCTTCAGTGTATTTACTATCACAACTGTAAAAAATCCCTTTTTCTCATTTTTCCTCCAATTACTGTGGCATCAACCATGTAGGTTGTGGAAAGCTAGGAGCAACAACACTTCCATATTTATAGTTGTGAGTGGTAGACTTCCTTGTTGCCATAATTTTGCTTTAAATTTTTCTTTCTACCCTGAATGCCTTCTCCAATGAATCGGGTTCCTAAAGGTGAACCTCATGTTAGATGGTATCCTTCAAAGTCCCCATGAAAGACATCAATCTTATGCTCCTCTAGAATATCAGTTACCCTGATATTCAATATTTGGAAGTCCTTAATGTGCTCTGCCATTGAACCCTTTTGTTTGAGATTTATCAATTGGATAGAGAAGGTGTTTCTCTTTGTACCCTCATAATTTTCTCTCATTTCCTCCATACTAATTGACCAAGTGACAAGTGGTTTACGAGAACAAATCCATCTATACCATACAAACTGATTTGGTTCTAAATATAACTATGAAATGCATACCTTTAGTGTGTGTTGCACACCATGGAGATCAAAATATTGCTCCATCTGTAGTATCCATGTTACTGGATCCTTTCCATCGAAATTCCTCATATCGATCTTTGGAATGTGGTGGGTCTTAAACCCAACATTTGAGTCTCTAAAATCATAAGTCATATTCCTTTTGTTCTCCTCATGAATTTCATGGAATACCTTTTCGACATTAGGAAGGATTTCTTGTAGTAACTTTGTCAAACCTTCCATGTCTTCTTTTAAACCATTCATGTCACATTTTATTTCTACTTTTAATCCATGCATGCCCCCTTTTATTTCATATTTGGTTGATATTTGTGAGAGCGAAATTTGTTGCACTTGGTCTCGTAATTTTAATATATCATGTTGTAATTCTTCATCTTCATGAGTCATAGTAGAGATTTTTGAGGGCTTAATGGGTGCAAAATTCTTTTGTTTGGGAGAAATTTTAGAACCAAATATTGATATATATGCTTCAATAGGCCCTTTAAATTACCTAAAACTGATTTTTCAAACAAAAGTTATACAAAATTAAACAAAATACACACATTTTTCTTGCTTTTTAGGAGCTCAATATTGAATTTCTTGTATATATATAATTTCAAATCTCTAGGGTCTGAAATTTTCTCCTGTGGTAGCCCTCTGAGCATTATTTCCAACCCCACAATTCAGACCGATATTTGATTCTTCAATAAAGAGTTATGCCCAGTTTCCCAGAATGACCTGATTATAGACTAGTTCAGTAGAAATAATATGTACAGAGTTCCACGTGTCTCTATTTCGACCTTCAACCCTAAGAATGATACACAAAAACATAAATTCCATGCAATTTCATTCACTTTTTACAAAATTCAAATCTAATGCTCAGAGAGAAAGTTATGATGATTTTCCCAGGTTCACCTATTTGAGATGGAATTATGGAGCTTGCAAAAACCCTAACTTCCTCAGATCATATATATGAAAATATAGCAAACTAAGATCTAAAATTCTTCCGTGAAGTTCATCAATATTTATTCTCCACATGGTTTCTCCATAAAGTCGTGTATAAAAAACGTTATAGCGAAAATGCCAATATGACCTATTTGAAGAATAAAAACCCTCGAATCTAAAGCTCTGATACCAAATGTTATGCAACCAACCCAAAAAATAGAAGAAAAGTTAGATCAATGACTTAAAAATTATCCTATTCGAGGGGGAAACCTTCTTTAAATTACATATATTATCAATTTGTGGATGATACAAATGAAAATACCTCCTTGGTATATATAGGGATCTAAGAGGTCAAAATATAATTAGAGCTTACATAACAATAATAATGTAAGGGAAAAACAATAAGAATAGTGGACTTCTATGGGGCTCAAAAATAACAATGTGGGGGATACTGTGAAATTTTTGATGCCCAAATTTCTACAGCAACAACTAATTATGTTTCTTCTATTTGTTAATTACTGAACAAAATTATTTATTGTTTCCTATAGTAAACACTGAAACTAATACATTGAAGCCTTCACCATTTAAATAAAATACGAAAACAAGAAACTAAACAAGAAAGAAATACACAACACATCTAAACAATTGTTTTTGGATAAATGTCCCCAGAAAAACCCTATGTGGGAAAACCGGTATAGTAGATGAGGGTTTTATTATTATGCAGTAGTAATTTCTAAATACAATCTCTAGATGCCATCTTGGCTATCCAATACAGAGAATATCACTGACAGAGAGATAAATGAGATTACCTCACACTCTCAATGGAGATATGACTAATCTAGCCATTGAATGAGTGGCCCCTGGCTGCCTCTGCGCAATCACTATGTCAGTCCAACATCACAACCTCTAGGGACTATGTCACCCCTTCTGCTGATTGATTTTACGATCAGGAACTTATATTTTCACCTCCAAGTCTCACACCCCAGCTTCTGGCCTCTAAAATGGATTCCTCCAGCAAATTTTCGGACCTCCTCAATGTTCTGCACTGCCTTTGTGTGGCCTTGGGTCAGCCTCGTCTAGTTGTACCTTACCTCTCCTAGATCTCTCTCTCCCTCCTCTGTTGAGTATTACCGGATTAGGAGAAATCTCCAACTAGAACTATCCCTGGCCCGCACTACAAAATCTCACTTAGAATTTCTCACCAGCAGCCGCTCTGCTTCAGAAATTTGACCTTCTGAACTCTACTTGATGTGTTCTCCAAGTGCCCATCGATGTCCTTCTTATAATCCCCCGGTTGAGAACCAACAACCTAGATTAGATTCTAATCAATGGCTCAAATCATTTGGACTCAATATCCATGTTCTTCTACAAGTTTCACTCACAATTTAGATTAATACCCATTAATTATTTTAATTTCCTAAATTTAGACTTAGGGACCCATTAAAAATAATTAATTATTTTAATAAAATTTTCTCCAGGTGAAATTTCCCAAAACAGTATCTGGGTATTGGAGAATGCATGTTTCTAAGCCTCCCTGCAAATTTTAAGACTTAAATAACATTCGAGGCTACTAGAAATAAACATTCCCTTTTATTTTGGAATGTGCTCTATAATTGCACCTTGCTGAAGCATCACTCTATTTTGTAAGATCTCCTTCTACACTTTTGATGTTTGACATCCTGTCCACCAACTGCTACACAAATGTTGCATCTGTATTGTTACTGAACTTACCACTGTCAACACTACATCCATAATGCAACTCCCTCTCAATTATGCATTTGTGCTGCTGCTGGCACTGCCCCTGCCAATACTGCATCTACACTACAACCTTCTCCAATTGGTGTTGCTACTACATCAGCAACGGAAAAGCATCCCAAATTAATGAACAAGTGTTTAGTATGATGCATCTCATTGCTAGAGTTATGAGTTTTGCTAGTCTCTATGCTGACTCTCTAAAGCCTTTGCATTGTTGCTAACTCTACTCTGTGCCAACAACAATACTCCCAACTCTATCTCTACACCGCTCAATCTCTAGCACTCCTAGCCACTGCAATTGTCTCTCCAAGCACTCCTCTACATCAACTGACACTAGTCCATCCTGCTACTTCTGATCTAGGCTCGCATAGCAAGGAATTGATCTAAGAGGTGGAATCCTCAAGGATCCTACCCAACTACAGTTATTTCGAACTACAACTCTAAATCAGCCCACCTCCCTCCTAGAGGTATCTCGGTTGTCATGGAAAAATCCTCCTCCTCGATCTTCATGGGTGTAGCCTTTGGATCATGCTTCTCATCTTTATCCTTCCTCCTGATAGGACATTGTGCTGTGTAGTGACCGAATTCACCACACCTGAAGTATTCAATCTTTGAGACATCCTTCTTCCACCTCCACTGCTCCCACTGCCCCTTGGATGTGAGGGTTAAATTCTCTTCCTCCTCCTTTGGCTTCGACCCACTACTATTGCTTCCATCAAGTTTACACTTGACCAAGTCTCTCCTCAACTCCTGTTGCTTAAGAGTTGCCAACATTCCTTCAGTGTCCGGTAAGTTCTCCCGTCTCAAAACGGTCTGGAAAAATACCTACCACTCATCTAAAACTGAGTTGAGGGCCAGTCTTACCATCTCAGAAGACTGAGGTGTAGACCCCACAATTGCTAGCTCATCACGGGTCTCTTGAAGCTTTTCAAGGAACGAATCAATGTGTTCCCCCTTCTACATCTGCGTGGACCTTATCTTCTGCTCTAAGTACATCTTCCACTGCTCGAAAGATCCTTGATACAGTGTCGAAAATGCATCCCACATCTCCTTGGCAGTCCCTCTACCAGCGATGTGATAGACCACATGATCTTTCACTTTGTCGAGGATCATTCCCTTTGTCTTTGCCATTTCTCATTTTTACTTTTTGAGCGGATCTGGATCCGTAGGCACAACTACCACATTTTCGACGTAGGTCTTGAGAAAATGTTCATCCAGAAGGCATGACATCCTTGCCTTCGATATCACATATTTGGATGCAGCATCCAACCGATCTTGATCTCTCAACCCACTAGCTACCATCTCTTCCAATCGAAAAAGTTGAATGACCTCCTCTCTCCTGTTGTTACTCAGCAAATGAGAATTTGAGTTCCCTAGCTAGGAGCTCTCTGAGGAATAGATTCCCTCAAGTGTCTCTCTTCTTCCTTATGTTGTCTTTCTGCCTAGAAACCACTTGAAGAAAACTATGTCACACCAGAAACCCCTCTTCGCTGAAGCTTTTGTTGTGCTACTCCTTCTGCCATTGACATATTTTGATCTGGAAATCCTACCTCTCTATCAACTCACTCAAAGAGAGATTTAGCATGAAAATCTTGCCCTGCTGGCCTGAACTGCACACTCCCTCTGGGGATTCGAATTGCTACCTCTATAGGAATTTCGAACTCCTTTCCGCCTTCAACCTTGGGCTCTTCCGAAACTGATCTCTTGTTTCACATGTAGCTTTGATACCATGTGAAAATTTGGATGCCCAAATTTCTACTGCAGCAACTGATTATGTTTCTTTTATTTGTTAATTACTAAATAAAATTATTTACTATTTCCTACAGTAAACACTGAAACTAATACATTGTGTCCATCACCATTTAAATAAAATGTGGAAATAATAAGCTAATATACAACACATCTACATGGTTGTTTTTGGAAAAATGTCCCTGGAAAAACCCAGTGTGGGAAAATTGGTGCAGCAATTGAGGGTTTTATTATAATGCAGTAGTAATTTCTGAATACAATATTTGGATGCCCTTCTAGATATCTAGTATAGATAATATCACTGGTAGAGAAATATGTGATATTACCTCACACTATCACTAGAGATCTAACTGATCCAACCACTGAATGAGCAGCCCCTGGATGCCTCTTTGTAGCCTCTCCACAGTGACTGTGTCAACCCAGTGTCACTGCGTCTAGGGACTATGTCACCCCTTCTGCTGATCAATTTTCTACCCAGGAAATTTGATTTTCACCTCCCAGTCTCACACCACAGCTTTTGGCCTCTAAAATCGATTCCTCCAGCAAATTTTCAGACCTCCTCAAGGCTTTGCAATGCCTCTACATCATCCTACACTGCCTCTGCATGGTCTTGTGTCTGCCTCTTTTGGCTCTATAGTGCCTCTCTCGTATCTCTCTTTGCCTCCTATGCTAAGTATTCCTGGATCAAGAGAAATATCCAGCCGAAACTATCTCTGCTCCTCACTGCAAAATCTCACTTCGAATTTCTCACAGGTAGTTCCTTTGCTTCAGAAATTTTATCTTCTGAACTCTACTCGATGTATTCTCCAAGTGCCCATCAATGTCCTTCTTATAATCCTCCAGTTGAGAACCAATGGCCTAGATTAGATTCTAATCAATGGCTCAGATTATTTGGACTCAATCTCCATCTTCTTCTATAAGTTTCACCCACAGTTTAGATTAATACCCATCAATTATTTTAATTTCCTAAGTTTAGACTTAGGGACCCATTAAAAATAATTAATTATTTTAATAAAATTGTCTCTGGGTGGATTTTCCCAAATTGGTTTCTGGGTATTGGAGAATGCATGTGTCTAACTCTCCCTCCAAATTTTGAGACTTAAATCACGTCCGATGTTACTAAAAATCAACACTACCTCTTATTTTGGAATGTGCTCTAGCAATGCACCTTATTGAAGCACCACTCTATTATGTAACATCTCCTTCTACGATGTTGATGTCTGACATCCTGTCCACCAACTACTGCACAAATGTTTCATCTATATTGTTGTTGACCCTACCACTATTGACACTGCATCCATACTGCAACTCCCTCTTAATTCTACATCTGTTTTACTACTTTCACTGCCAAGGCTGCATCTGCACTGCAACCTTCTCCAACTGCTTTTGCTACTACATCAACAACGGAAAAGCATTCCAAATTATTGAGATAGTGTTCATTATGATGCATCTCGTTACTGAAGTTTTGACTGTTGTTGCTGACCCTCTAAAGCCTCTCTGTTGTTGCTGACCCTCTAAAGCCTCTCTGTTGTTGCTGACTCTACTCTATGCCAACTGCACTACTACCAACTCTAGCTCTGCATTTCTAAGTCTCTGGTGCTCCTAGCCATTACAATTGTATCTCCAAGCACTATTTTTGTTGACTCACATTGGTCCGTCCTGCTACTTTTGAACTGGGCTCCCGTAGCAAGGAATTGATCCAAGAGGTGGACTCGTCAAGGATCCTGCCCAACTGCAATTCTTTCGAACTGCAGCTCTAAATCAACCCATCTCCCTCTTGGAGGTATCTTGACTATCATGGAAAACTCCTCCTCCTCGATCTTCATGGGTGCACCCTTCAGATCATGCTTCTCATCTTTGTCCTTCTTCCTGAGAGGACATTGTGCTGCGTAGTGACTGAATTCACCACACCTGACACATTTAATCTTCATGACGTCCTTCTTCCACCTCGCTACTCCTACTTCCCCTTGGACGTGAGGGTTAAATTCTCTTCCTCATCCTTGGGATTCGACCCACTACTACTACTTCCATCAAGTTTATACTTGACCAAGTCTCTCCTCATCTCCTCTTGCTTAAGATTTGCCCACATTCCTTCCTAGTCCAACAAGTTCTCCCTACGGAGGATGTTTTGGACAAATACCTACCACTCCTCTAAAATTGAGTTGACGGCTAGCCTTACCATCTCAAAAGGCTGAGGTGTAGACCCTACAACTGCTAGCTCATCATGGGTCTCTTGAAGCTTTGAAAGGAATGGATCAATGTGTTCCCCCTTTTGCATATGCGTAGACCTCATCTCTTTCTCTAAGTACATCTTCCACTGCTCGGAAGATCCTTGATACAACGTCAACAATGGATCCCACATATCCTTGGCAGTCCCTCTATCAGTGATGTGACACACCACATGATCCGTCACTCCGTCAAGGATCCTTCTCTTTGTCATCGCCATTTCTCCCTTTTACTTTTTTAGCAGATATGGTCTGTGGGCACAACTACCACACTATCAATGTAGGTCTTGAGAAAATGTTCATCCAGAAGGCATGCCATACTTGCCTTCTAGATCACATAGTTGGATTCCCCATCCAACTGATCTAGATATCTTAACCCATTGGTTGTCATATCTTCCAATTGAAAAATTCAAATGACCTCCTCTCTCTTAATACTGCTCAACAAATGAGACTTCAAATTCCCCAGCTAGGAACTCTCTGAGGAAGAAATTCCCTCAAGTGTCTCTCTTCTTCCTTATGACGTCTTTCTTCCCAGCAACTGCCTATAGAAAACCGCGTCACGGTAGAAACCCCTCTTCATTGAAGATTTTCTTGTTATGTTCCTTCTGTTGCTGACATATTTCGATATGGAAATCCTACCTCTGTGTCGACTCACTCAGAGAGATATTTACTACGAAAATGTTTCCCTCCTAGCCTGAACTGCGCACTCCCTATGGGCATTTGAATTGCTCCCTCTATAGGAATTTCAAACTCTCTTCCTCCTTCAGCATTGGGCTCTTCTGGCACTGCTCTCTTTTTTCACCTACAACTCTGATACCATGTGAAAATTTGGATGCCCAAATTTCTAATGCAACAACTGATTATGTTTCTCTTATTTGTTAATTGTTGAACAAAAATATTTTTTGCTTCCTACAATAAACACCAAAGCTAATACATTGCAACCTTCACCATTTAAAAAAAATGTGGAAACAAAAAACTGAACAAGAAAGAAATACACAATACATCTTCACAGTTTTTTTTGGACAATGTCCCTAGAAAAACCCAATGTGGGAAAACCGGTGTAACAGCTAAGGGTTTTATTATTATGCAGTAGTAATTTCTTAATACAATCTCTGGATGCCCTCTTGGCTATCTAGTACAGAGAATATCACTGATAGAGAGATAAGTGATATTACCTCACACTATCGATGATTTATCCTGGGAACGGGGAGAACGGAAGAGCGGGAGACCAAGGTTGAGGGTTTCTGCAGAGGATTTTCTCCATGGACGGATGTAGAGGAGGGAGCTCCACTCGCTCCTACAAAGAGGCAGTGGCCAACAAGGGAAAGAAACCTCCAGATTCAGGCAAAGGTAACACTAAGGAAGGAGGAAAAAACAGGGATAAGGAAACATAAAGTAACAAAGCGAAGGAGAATGATGGCACAAAGGAAAAGGAGGAAAATGACAAAAAACAGGGAACAAAAGACATGAAACAAAAGGGACCGTGCAAGCCAAAAGTTGAAATCACTCCCAGAGTAATCTTAAATGACCCAGCGTTGCAGGCGCACAGGGAGCACATGCAAACTTATGCAATCATATGCAAATTCATGGGACTATGGCCCACTGAAAAGGCTTTACAAACATGGATCAGATACCATTGGAAGCCTAAAGGAAGCATTAATCTTCATCTAGGATCCAAGTGATTCTTCACTGTGGTGTTTGCTAATATTGAAGACAAATACAAAGTGTTTGAAGGCAGACCCTACTTTTATGCAGCAGCAAGGCTCTACATGTGGCTGTGGATGATGAACTTCGTTCCGGAGCGGGAAACCTTTACCTCAGTCCTAGTTTGGGTAAGACTCTATTCTCTACCTATAGATTATTGGCAAATAGAATCACTAATAGCCATAGGCAATAAATTAGGAAGGTATGTCAAAACTTTTGAAGCCACAACAAGGGAAAAATATACCTCCTTTGCTAGGATTTTTGTAGAGATGGATCAATCTAGAGCACTTCCGGACGAGGTCATATTGGAGGTTTATGATGAGGAATGGGTGTAGACAGTTGACTACGAGCATATTCCATTTAGATGTTGTAAATGTCATGAACACGAGCACCTTCTAAGAAACTACCCTCTCAGTAAAGTAGAGAACAAAAGCAAACCTAACACAATGAAAGAAACATATAGTTTTCACAAAGTAGCTCACAAAGGTAAAAGCAGCAAAAAGCACCAAAACAACACCTAAGTGAAGGTCAAAAGGTGAGGTCGAATTAGTTCCAGGTTCTTGAAGAGGAGGAAGAAACAGCAGCTAAAGATCAAGTAATGAAGGATGGTTATGATAAGTAGGAGAAGGAAGAAGAACATGATCAGGAATAGGTAAACAAAAAAAAAGGGATCATGATTAGAGAATTAGAGACAGATATGGATCAGGAAATGACCTAGAGTGAGATGGATATGGAGGACAATGAGTTACAAGAGATTCTTGAAAGAGAAAACCTAGATCTAGAAGGGTTCTTGAGTAAGGGAACAATTGGTGGGGTAGAATATCTAGCACAAGAAGAATGCAATCGAATAAAGCAGTTATTCTTATGGAAAAATTAGGCAAAGGGATTGGCAGAAGAAAACAACATTGAAAGAAAGGGCAACCAAGGAGTGAAAGTAGTAAAAACAACTCCAGGATTAGCTCCGAGAAACCTAGGAAAAAAAAGACGCAGAAAAAAGCAGAACGAGTTACTAATGGAATGTGGCAAGCTCATGATAGACTTAAGTAAGATGAAAGATCTAACCAGTTACTCCTTTACCAATCTGTAATGATGAAGTTTACAACTTGGAACATCAAAGGTCTAGGCAACAAGAGAAAACAGAGAATGCTAAATAACAGAATGAAACAGGCAGCTCTAGATATAATTTTTGTCCAAGAAACGAAATGCTTGGTTCAAAAGTTAAGGCAAATACATAGTAAGTGGCTCAGCAAATATGAGTTTATGGAAGTCAAAGCAGAAAATATAGCAGGGGGTATCCTCAACCTCTGGAATCCCCAAAAAATAGGAATAATTGATGCGGAGGTGTCAAGGAATTATTTATCAGTTGTTATACAGCCTGTAGGAGATAGGGACACTTATCTAGTAATGAATGTTTATGGTCCTCAAAGGTTAGATGACAAAATCATGTTTATTGATTCCTTGGTGGACCTCTAGACTAGATATGCAGAGCTACCATGGGTTATAGGAGGAGACTTCAACATGATTAGATCTCTCTCGGAGAAAAAAGGGGGTACAAGAGCACTAAACAAATATACCTCAGCTTTCCAAATCTTTTCAGAAAACATGAAGCTGGTGGACATTGAGACAAACAATGGTCTATGTACATGGAACAACAAAAGAGGAGTGGATTCCTAGGTAGCTTCCAACCTAGACAGATTCTTGATCTCTGAGGAGCTCATGCTTCTAGACAAGGAAATAATAGCAGGTATTCTTCCTTTTGGAGGCTTAGATCACTGGCCGATTCAAATGGATATCAAGGGCATTGGCACCCCAAGAAACAAAATATTCAGGTTTGAAAATATATGGCTTTCACACCCTGAATTCATCAGCAACGTTGGAAAATGGTGGGCTGAAGACCTATAGATTCAAGGATCAACTATGTTCCTGCTACATAAAAGATTAAAACACATCAAGTTGAAGCTAAAGGATTGGAATAAGAAGGAATTTGGCAATATTTTCACAAGGAAGAAAATTGTGGAAAACAAAATCTTAGAGCTCAATCAAGCTTTGATCAAGGATGGCTTTGATAAAGACAAAAATGATCTAGTAGAGAAATATCACCAAGAATGGGAAATGCTATGTAAAGAAGAAGAAATTTTCTGGAAACAAAAATCTAGGGTTCTATGGCTAAAAGAAGGAGAATGTAATACTAATTTTTTCCATAGATCTACCATTGCAAACAGAACTCACAACAGAATCTCTTCGATCAAGGACGAGGATGGCAAAATTCATCAATCCCATGAGGAGATAGAAGCTGTGTTAGTAAAACACTTTTGTGACATTGCCAAGGAAAACTTTTCAGGAAGAGAACCTTTCATTAAGGACTTAATTAAACATATCTCTAAACTGGTATCCAGAGAGGATAATTGTAATCTCAACAGACCTATAACTGAAAAGGAGGTCAGTGAGGTCCTCAAGGAAATGCAAAATGGCAAGGCACTAGGTTCGGATGGATTCAATGTAGATTTCTTCAAAGCCTGCTAGAATATTGTAAAAAGTTATATTGTAGAGATAGTAAAAGATTCCAGGCGGAACAAGACCATTTTGAAAGCTCTCAATACCACCTTTTTTGCCCTTATTCCAAAACAGGATAATGCTCAAATGCCAGAGAGATATAGGCCCATCGCTTTATGCAATGTAGTCTACAAGATAATTACCAAGGTTGTTTCTAACAGACTCAAACCCCTGTTGCCCACGCTTGTCTTGGGGGAGCAAACTGGGTATGTAGAAGGAAGACAAATTCTAGACAATATAATTCAAGCTCACGAGGTGGTTCACTCGTTAACAAGCAACAAGAGAGTGGGTATGATCATGCAACTGGACATAGCAAAAGCTTATGACAAAGTGAATTGGATATACATCAAAAAATTGCTCACAACGTTTGGTTTTGATTATAATTGGGTTAGATGGGTCATGGCCCTAGTGACTACATCCAGTTTTTCAATTTTAGTGAATGGCTCTCCTTCTGAACTTTTTCTCCCTTCCAGGGGACTTAAGCAGGGAGATCTTCTCTCTCCTTTTCTTTTCATCCTCATGATGGAAGGGCTGGGGCGGTCCATTAAACATGCAAGAATAATGGGAAGAATTCAAGGACTCCAACTTTCGGAGAATGGGCAAGTTCTAACTCATCAACAGTTTGTAGATGATACCATGTTATAGGGAATTCCCACAATTAAAGAAGCACTTGCGTACAAACAAATTTTAAATGACTTCGCTAAGGCTACAGGTATGGAAGTCAATCTTTCAAAATCAAAAATCTTTTTCTTTAACACTCATATTGCCATCCAGAGAAATGTCTCCAGAATTTTAGGCTTTCAAAGAGAATCCCTTCCCTCTAAGTATTTGGGAGTTCCTCTTACAGCTAAACCCTGACACAAGAACATATGGGATCCGATAACAACCAAAATGCAAGACAAGGTCAGGAAATGGACAACCAGATCTTTAAATTTAGCTAGTAGACTTGTTCTTACTAAAGCAGTACTCCAAGCTATCCCAATCTTTATGCTATCAACCCTCCCAGCTCCAGTAGGAGTCTTGTAGCAATTTAGGAATATTCAATGAGATTTTATTTGGGGCAAAGAGGAAACAAGGAAACAATGGGCTTTAGTCTCTTGGGAAAAGATCTGTAAACCCAAGAAACAAGGAGGCCTAGGTTTGGATAATATAGAGATTCTCAGCAAGGCTCTAGGAGCCAAACTTTGGTGGAGGTGGGTTAAGGGTCCTAAAGCACAATGGGAAAGCATTAGGAAGGAAAAGTATGCCAATGCTTGGCCGACTTCTAATATCATACGTATGACAGGAATAGTGAATGGCTCTCCCATATGGAACAAGGCCTAGGAGAACAGAGAAGTGGTTCAAAAAAACAATTTCTGGGAAATCAGAGATGGAGATCTAGCATTTTTCTGGGAGGACAAATGGCAACAAGAACCTAATCTACTAAAGGAAGAATTTTTGGGCCTCAAGCATGAGACAGACAAACAAGGATTAGTAAAGGTGAAAGACTTTTGGGAGAATTCACATGATGCGGGAAAGTGGAGAACATGGAAAAAAATAGAAGGCAAAGAGGATAGAACCCTCAACAGTAAAGCAGAGTCCCTTAACAGGATGCTGGAGTAGAGGATGATTTTAGTAATTGAAGGGTAGGACCAATTGAGATGGGGTAACAACAAAGAGGGTAATTTTAATATCAAGGAAGCTAAAGGTATTCTCCTGGATCTAGAACCCCAAGCTCCAAATAAAAATTGGCAGAAGCTATGGAGGCACAAAAGCTGGATGAAAATCAAACTCTTCATGTGGTTAGTTCACCACAGGAAAATTTTAACTTGGGACAACCTTAAAAAAAGGGGTATGCTGGGACCCTCCAGATGCCAACTCTCTGAGGCCCAAGAGGAAACTATGGAACATCTTCTCAACAGCTGCAGTTTCACCACCAGGATATGGGATTTTCTTACCAACATCTTCAGTCAGTCTGATAGAGACAAAGAAGGTATTACTAACACTATAAACAACTAGAGAAAAAAATTCCCGGAAAATGAAGTTCTCAATTCTGCTTGGGATCTCTTGCCAAGTTTCATTATATGGAATGTGTGGAAAGAAAGAAACAAAAGAATATTCAAATAGGTAAAGACTGCCTCTCTTCACCTGGTGGAGCTGATCTTAAAACAACTTAAGGAGATGATTAGTATCACAGTAAGGGATCTCCCCAAAAATCCTCCCTCAGTATAAGAGTTAAGAATTTTCTAGTAGTTAGGCATGCAGGGGCTTATTCCACAAGGTCTAGACAGGAAAATAAGCATGAGAGAAAAGGTGGAGGAGTTCTGGTATCCCCCCCTTGAAGATTTTTTAAAGTACAACATTGATGGAGCTTCTAAAGGCAACCCAGGGGAGGCCGACTCTGGGGAGTTCTTAGGGATGATACAGGTAGCATAATCTCCCTCTTCCATGGACACTTAGGAAAAGCCACCAACAACATGGCAGAACTAATGGCGTTGGAACAATGCTTAGAATTTTTTATACAAAACAATTGCCAAAATGTCATTATAGAAGCAGATTCAGAATTAGTCATCAATGTAGCCAAGCGAATCAGTAATGGAACAGGGACGGAAAGGGTTACAAAACACTAGAGGTTAACTCTGGTTCTCCATAAAATTGAAGTACATCTACAAGAACTACGCACTCTCAGATTCATTCATGTGCAAAGAAAGGCCAACAAATTGGCAGACATTCTAGCCAACCAAGGAGTCAGCTGTAAGGACAGCGCAATTTCAAGGGGGTGGAACGCAATGGCACAGAGCAACCTGAGAAAACTCTGTCATAACCAGGCAGAGGAGGACAAAGAGGTGTATAGAAGCAAAATGAAATAATCCAACTCGTAATGGATAGAAGTCAGAGGGGTTCACAATGGTGGACAGAAAGGTTTATGATGGAAGGTGAGTCAGGGTTGGCCTTAGTAGTCAAGCTGACCACAATCCGAAATATTCTCAGTGATAGGTGACAAAGTTTCTCAGACCGAAGGCACATCATAGGTAACAAACAAAAGCAGCAGTTTAAGCAACAGCATGACCCAATTTTCCAGTGGTAGAAGTCAAAACCGCTATCAGAGCGGTTTTGGAGCGATCGCACTGCTTTCATGACAAAGGTGGTTTCAGAAATTTGGCAGCGATGCCATACAGAGGATGACACGTGGAGGAGGGCCCAGTCCAAAAACCACACTCATCGCTCTCTAAAGTTCTACGGCTTCGGGCGCACAAAATTCAGCTCAGCCGTCCGATGGAGAAAGGCAGATCAACGCTCCAGATCGAGCGAGCAATTTGGTGGGGCCCGAGGGTTAATTTTTTTACATCTTCATGGTGCGAGGGATATCTCGGCTGTTAGATCAAAGAAAATATCGAACGAGAGTGAGGGAAAGGTAGGAAGGGATTGTACATGTGGTTACACGTGGTGAGGGCTCATAGAACCTGAGATGTTCGATGAATTAATGTGATTGTTATCTAAAAGGGTTGGGTGGGTAATTTTTGGGAAACGGAGGGATAGGCTTTAGATGAGCATTTTCCTTTTGGCCTGTGACCATATAGAGTGATGAGTATGTAAATATTGTAATTTTTGTTTGATTTAATGTTAAGACGACACGTCTCTTGCTTTAGCAAAAAAATATCTTACCTCACTCTACAATTGGAGATTTGATTGATCCAACCACTGAATGAGTGGCCCATGGCTGTCTTTGTGCAACCTCTGTGCATTCATTACATAAGCCCAGCGTCATAGCCTCTAGGGCCTTCGTCACCCCTTCTGTTGATTGATTTTCTACTGAGGAACTTCGATTTTCACCTCCCTGTCTCACACCCTAGTTTTTGGCCTCTAAAATCGATTCCTCCGGCAAATGTTTGGACCTTCTCAAGGCTCTACACTAACTCTGTGTCAACTTATGTTGCCTCTACATGGCCCTATGTTGGCCTCTTCTGGATTTGTGCTGTCTCTCTCAGATCTCTCTATACCTCCTCTACTAAGTATTCTCAGATCAGGAGAAGTATCCAACTGGAACTATCTCTTCCCCTCACTAAAAAAACTCACTTCTAATTTCTCACCGGCAGCTACTCTGCTTCAAAAATTCAATCTTCTGAAATCTACTCGATGTGTTCTCCAAGTGCCCATTCATGTCCTTCTTATAATCCTCCAGTTGAGAACCAACAACCCAGATTAGATTCTAATCAATGGCTTAGATCATTTGGACTCGATCTCCATCTTTTTCTAGAAGTTTCACCCACAATTTAGATTAATAACTGTTAATTATTTTAATTTCCTAATTTTAGACTTAGGGACCCATTAAAAATAATTAATCATTTTAATAAAATTATCTCTGGGTGGAATTTCCCAAAATTATTTTTGGGTATTGGACAATGCATGTGCCTAAGCCTCCCTGCAAATTGTGAGACTTAGAACACATCTGATGCTACCAGAAATCAACAGATACTTGGTAATGACAATAACAATATGGGGTTACACTAACAATAAAAATAAGGGGAATACACTAGTATTATAGGGACCTAACAATTAATTATAGGAAAAGCAATAATTTCAAGGATATTCCATCATATCATCTAGAGTGTGAGATCATGCACCCCTACTCTCTTAGATTATTCTTAGAACCATCATAAGGAGTTGTTACATTTTTAAATCTAATTAGTAATAGTTATATGGAGACCAGAGCCAAGTAGGATGTATAAGATATTAAGAAAATATTCCCAATACTTAGACCACTTATCATTCCAATGCAATTCCATGAGCTTCTAAAGGTAATGAGGATATCGTCACATCTAATTTATGTGCAATACACATAACCTAGTATAGACCCTAGTCAACATAGGAAGTACAAAAACCATAGGTGGAGTGCAATAAAATTAGTGATATGGGAGGGAAGGATAATGTAAATTATTCCCTAATCCTCCTTAGGTTTCATTTACTAATAATTAAGTTGATGCGAGAAGAAAAATAAAAAAAACTATACACATAACAACAACACACATGATTTAGAAAAACCGCAACTTGAGCAAAGCCAACCAACAATATTATGGCTTAAAAGCATCCAGTATCCTTGACTTAAACATATGCAAGCTAACCAAACACTTTTCCCTTGTTCAAGTGATCCTTTCACTCAACTATAGAACATTACAATGGAAATCTCCAAGCCTTTCAAATGCTTTAATCATGTGTAATACCATGGGCTTACTACATAGACCACCAATTCCATGTGCTTGAAGCCACCATTATTGATCCAAGAACCTTGTTTTTTTCACTAGGAAAGTTTACCTAAAAATTAAAATCGATTGGTCCTAGGGGGGTAGCTCAATTGGTGATCACCAAGATATGAAGTATTATGTAAACTTAGAGATCCAACGTTCAAATCCCCCACAGTAATATGGTCTACGAATAGGAGGATGGTCATAAGCCCCAAGTGTGAAATTTTAATACTATTGCAGTTACCAATTGTTATTATCCTATCGAATTTGTCTTTTGCAATTTATTTGCAGCAAATACTGAATAAAATACTATTGTAATTTCACAAAAAATAAATAAAACACAAGAACTGAGAAAATATTGTACACACATACAAATAATGAACACCAATATTTTTGGACAAATGTCCCTAGAAAAACTCAAGTGTAGGGAAAATCAGTTCTATAGATGATTATTTAATTTATTCTTCAACAAAATATGTGATTGAATAATTACAATTCTTTGTCATAAATTATCAAACCTGTGGAAAATTGTTTCCTTCACTTATACAAGTAGATTTTTCCTCCTAGAAGCAACTCAGGCCCTCTAATATAATTTGATCCTCCTATAGATCCTCAAACTGCACGTGTGGCCCTGGAAACTCAGCCCTCACTCACAACCTCACACTAGGTGGAAATAAACTCAGCCTCATATGGAATTAGATTTCTCCTGGAAAACTTAGCCTCTCCTATGCAAATTAATCACTTTGGAAAATTTCTCCTTTCTCCAGAAACTAAGTCTCTTTGAAGAAATTTGCATTGTTGGGAAACTTGACCTCTCTGCAGATAAAATCAATCTCCCTCTAACTCTGAGAAATTGGAAATTACTATGAATAATTTACTTTGACAACTTTGTCTTCAATCAGTATTGATCTCAATCTTTTGGTTCCCTCACGCTATCATTGTGCCCTTGTTGTCACTGTAAATTTGTTTCTTTGATGTGTTGTCCAAATTCCCATCGATTTCCTCTTATAATCTCTCATTGAGGAATCAACAACCATGATCTAATCTCAATCAATGGCTAAGACCATCTTGACACGATCACATGACTTTTCTAGATGTCACTAGAGAAAAAATGATTTACCTCGATTTATCTTGATTAATTAAGCCATTTCCCTAAGTTAGATAGGAAAATTAATAAATTGGCTAATTAATTCTAACTAAGGCAATTTTCCTTAGAAACATTTTATGGGTATTGGAGAAAATTATTCCACTATGTTCCTTAGCCCCATAGACACCATCTGAGACTAGAACAAATTTCTAACCTGCATAAACTAACACTCCCTCTTAGTATGGAAGGTGTTCTACATAATACCCATATTATCTTTGAAGAAGATGAATCTTTCCTTCCCCAAAGCCTTCATCAATTTATCTACTACATGCTCATTTTTGAGTGTATATTGTAGCTGATCAATCCTGTGTTGTACACAATCTTTGATGAAGTGGTACTTGGTGCTTATATGCTTGGACCTATCATGAAACACTAGGTTCTCAGACAACCTGATGCAACTCTAATTATCATTGTGTATCACCGTCGTCTCAACCCTCTCACTAAACAAGGCTACTAGCAACTTCCAAAGCCATACAACCTCACATGTAGCCATGCTCACTAATATGTATTCTACTTATGCAGAACTTAGTGCCACAGGCTTCTGCTTCTGGCTATACCAAGAAACAACTTCTAATCCCATACTGAAGTAGCACCTTAAAGAGCTTTTCTAATCCACTAAATAACATGCCCAATATGCGTTAGTATAGCCCACCAATCTGACACCATTACCTCAAGCATTTCTGATTCCATACTCGATATTGAAGCACAAATACCTCAACACATGTTTTGTTGTTTTCTAATGCACTCTCTTCATTTCCACCATGAACTGACTGAGAGAGTTTACTACATAGGACATATTTTCCTTTTTGTTAACCAAATACATGAGAGAGCAATCAACTATTTGTACAAGTTGGGGTCAACATCCTTCTCCCTGGATGTGCCTACCTTCCTCTAATTCGTGATCGTCAGTGTAGACATGGCTCTACAATCCTCCATCCCAAACCCCCTTAGGATCTTGAAGCATTATTTTCCTTGTGAAAGGAAAGTTTCTCCATCCGTCCACCACACCTCCATACCTAGAAAGTAGTGTATAAGCTCCAAATCCTTCATCTCAAACTCAACTGCAATATCCCACTTGCACTCCTCTATGAGCCCTAGTGAAACTATAAGAAACAAGTTGTCCATGTACAAGAAAATAATTAGAACCTCACCCCCAACCACCAAGTAGTGGATTTTGGAATCTCCCTCACTCTTAATAAAGCTCATGCCCTGCAAGTATCTTTTATTACATTCATACAATGCCCTGGGAGCCTACTTGAGCCTATACAACACTATCTTCAGCTTGCACATGTGGGTCTCTCTATTGTGTGATACAAATCCCTTTGATTGTTCTATGTATACCTCCTCTTCCAACTCACTAATTATGAATGTCATCTTAACATACATCTGATGGATCTTCCATCCCATATGTGTTGCTAATGAGATCATGATTCAAATAGAAGTATACTTGGCCACATGAGTGAATGTCTCCTTGTATTTTATCCTCACCTTCAGAGAGAAACCCTTAGCCACAAACCTTGCCTTGTATTTCTCGATGCTTCCATCTTCATTGTGGTTGATCTTGAATATACAACATGATCCAACCACCACCCTATCTATCAGTCTAGGTACAAGCTCCCACACATCATTATGCACTATTGAGGTATACTCAACCATCGCATCCTACCACACTTGTTGTTCTACGACCTCCTAATAACTAAAAGGTTCACTATCAACTAACTAACTACTAATGCCATGTAGTCAATTTACCTCTTTGGATGTCTTTGCTTCCTACCGCGTGTCCTAAGAGATCCCACAAACTCCTGAGCATCCCTAAGTGTATATTGAACTTCATGGCTCCTCCTTCCAACTGTAGAAGATGGAATATCCACCTTTATATTATCTTGATGCATCTCCCTTGTTACATTAAAATTTGTCACCATGACTATTTGCAGTTAGTATGGCTCCATCAATAGTCATGCTATCCTCCTTGGAAAGCCTTATACCTCTGCTCTCCATGTCAAACTTCAAGAAAGAGAGAAGGTCTTTAAAAAACATGTTTATCTCTGGGTACGCAGTTTCTCTCTACCTTACCTGCGTATACGCATCCCAAGTTCACAATACCTGCGTACCTGTACGCTCTATATGTAAAGGGGTGGGTGCGTACTCCTGTAAAGGTCAAAAGGCGCGAGTTTCATCTTAAAAAAGTTATTGTGGTCACTTCTAGAGCTTTCTAGAAGAGTGTTTGACGTGTATTGAGCGCCTCTAGATGGTTCATGCATCCCTATGATAGAGGAACTTATCCCATCAAGAGAGGAGCAACCCCATCCAAAAGAGGGAGTATCCCATTGATGTTGGAACTGAATAACTTCCTCTAGAACACTATAAATACAGGCATTGGGCCAAGGGAGGGGAGGTTGAAAGCTGAACATTCAAAGGGTAGATGCTGCTGGAATTAGGACTTCCATTGTAAGCTTGTGAGGAGAGATTACCATCCTTTCTTGTTTCATTTGGAAGTGGGTGAGCTTGTCAAAGTAGAGGAAAACTCTTGCTGGACCCTGGGAGGAACTTGCACAACACCAAGGCTCAGGTTGTAATGGTTTCTTTTTTGTTTCCTTAATACAAATAAGTCCATTCTTCTCAATGATTTGTTGTTAATGAATTGTTTCATATACTCCTTGGTCTATATGTTGAATATGCTTTGTTTTATGGAATATTCAGGTGTTATGTAATCGTTTGATTGTTAGTGTATGCAGGTTTCAAAGTGAAGGAGGAGCTCATCTGGATCAACAAAGCTAGGCTGCTACAACGAGCGTTGGACCTAAGGTAAGATCGAAAAACACTTGGTTTATCATAGGATAATGTATATTTAGAGAAGGATTGCTCTTACTTGTTCTGTTTGTCACTAGAGAGTCTTAGACTCCTAGGGAGGTTAGTTTTGTCCGCAAAAATAACTCTTTCCGCATGACAAACATCCAATGGGGGTAGCTCACTTTTCCCTGTACCTAGCTCGACTATTTTGCTAGTTTCTCCTTATTCGCTTTCCCCGGTTTCCTTTTCTTTGTTCCCCTTAGCTCTTCCTCGTGTTGCCTCTTTTCTTGATCTGTGACTGCTTGTTGCCTTTCAGTTCGTCTTCCATATTTTTATACTCTTGCTCTAATCTTATTTTCTCTTCTTCTTCTCTAGCCTTGTGTTCCTCCTCCTCTTTTCTCTTCTCTTCTTCTTCCTGCACCCTCATTTCTTCCTCCTTTTTCTTCTTCTCTACTTCTTCCTGTGCCCTTCTTTCTTCCTCCCATTTTCCCTTCTCTGCTTCTTCCTGTGCCCTTCTTTCTTCCTACTGGTTTTCTTGCAGCTGTTTCTCCTTTCCTCGCTCTTCCTTTTGCCTCCTTTTCTAGAGCTGGCCTTGCTTTCTGGAGTCTTGAGATTGTTTTATCTCTAGCTCTCTCTGCCTCTTAAGCTCTTGATTTTTCCTTGCCAAGGTGTCGTTCCTTTGTTCCAACATTTCATTAATGTCATCCTCTTCGTGGTCACTCAAGACATCTTCGACCTCTTTCCGTTTTCGCTTCTCGGATTCCCTGGTGCCTTTCGGTGCCTCATGCTATTTTTTATTGATGGTGGAAGATCTTTCTTTAAGGCTCACATCTTCCTAGGAATTGTCGAGGATCTCCTCATCTCTAGCCTACTGCTCGCTTGGGATAAGTTCCCTCGTAGCGTTATACCAATTATTTTCCCCATCCTCATGATCCTGTTTGGTGTGAGAATATGACCAGCTGAACTTTGCCTTTTTGCAGTGGCTAACCACGACCTTCTCGGGATCATATGTCTGGTAGTTGAGACTCACAAAATGGCTCGCCTTCAACGCCTCGACCTTTTCCTCTACTTGTTTAAAATTCTCCACCACTTATGCTCCGATGGTGAGAGGGAAGGTGGGCCATGGTTTCTTTTCTCCTTTGTTGAATACCCTTGAAAATCCCTATGTCATTTGGTAGTAGACCTCTCTCAGGAGCATTTTTTCTATGTCAAGCCTGGGCAGGGCATGGTGGGTCTTATGGGTACCGATCACTCTTATGAATATTCCTTCTTGAATCGGAAACCAATGTGCTACCTTGACCACAATCTTCATATCCCTCTTTGACATGCATGGTGGTTCTTCCCAAAATAGCAACTGGTACAAGGAGGTGATAAAATATTTAGAAATTACATCTATAATACCATTTTAAGCTGTGTCCTAGAAAACCTTGTAGTGTCAGTGCGTGGGGTCGACCGCTGATGAATCCTAGTTGCAGCTCCAGTGCTCAAATTAACATCTCGTGCAGACATCGTCTAGGAGGTATGAAGCCATATAGAATTCCAGAGGCTATTTCAGCTGTGGGAGCTTGGCCACAACTATATTTGTTTTCAATGATGATGTGAGAATTCTTGCCCAATTAAAAATAGTTCCTCGAGTGGCACCGACGTACATGAGAGGAACCTAGGTGCGATAAAATTTGTCGCAGTCTGTGTTACCATATAAGTGGCACATCATCGTGGAAATTAATTGATATACCTTACACAACCTCTCTTTCTTGTATTCCTGATACGTTCTGACCTCGAACTTTGATGGGTCCTGCCACCATTCCCTCAGGATGTCTTTCATTAGGATTAGAAACTCAGAGAGCCACCTGGTATTGAAAAACTCATATCTCTCCCAGAGTCTGTATTAGGCGACAATATCTGTAGAGGAGATTGTGACTATGGATGCTCCAGCATGGTCCCTAATCGTCGATGAATCCATATCTGTAGTTTGCAATATCCATTCAATAGTTTCTATGCATGGGAAGATCAGGGGGTGTGATGCTATATTGTGTAACTTCGACCTCTTGACATTTATGTATACTGGTAAAACATCTTGGGTTTCTGATATGTTCGTGTGACATCGGAAAGTTCCCTCTATAGACAGAGACAACCCCTCTAGCCCTAGAGTGGGTTTAGTCATTGCACATTCAATACTAAAGCAAATTTCCTTAGAAAGTTGGTGTTGTGAAGGCCTACCTTCAATCCAATGTTCGATGGAGTCCTCTTCGTGTTGCTCGAGCTCTTGTTCTTCTAATCACTCATACCTGAAAAAAAAATGTAGAGAAACACCACAAATGAAATAGAAAATGACCAAACAATCTACTTGAAGAGTCAAGGAACCTCAAGATATCGACATACAATTTAACGCACGATAGAGGAAACAAGCTATTGATTTGTATTAATATAAATAAAAGTAAAAATTACAACCAAGCCTTGACATCGTAAGCCTCCTTGAAGGGTCTTGTCAGCATGTCTCCATAAGCATTTACTTGTGAATCATCTCCGAAGGGAGCATATGACTCTCTCTTCTGTCCAAAAGGGTTGATGCTAGAAAGCTCTCAAGCTAACTCTACTCAAACATCTCTCAAATCAAAATACAAATGAGGCTACTTCCACACTCCAATAACACTTGCTACCTCTACTCCTCTCTTAGAAACTTGAAACTATCAAATTACATCTAGCTATCATCCAGTGTTGGCTTAGTGGGGCCTGACCCAGGTTTAGAGACGATTTAGCTAAGAAAATCTCGGTACTACTGGCGCTTTCGGCAATAGTCCGTAGAGCACGGACTGAGGTCTCACCTGAAGTAGTATGGGAGGGTGCTAGAACTAGGTTTCCAAACCCTTGGGATGTCTGATGGGCTTCTAGAGGTCCGTGGTCTAACCTATCATTGCGCGCACTTGCGATCCCTTCACGACCTGCGGTGCGACTTCTGCGTAGCCCTGCTCGGGGCACGACCCGTATAGTACCCAAGTTCCTCGCTTATTAACCATTTACTTAACTTATGTGTGTAAGATTTAGGGTTATTACAACATATCCAACATTTATATTAGTGCGTTTACATAAATGATCATAAACATAAAGAATATAAGCATAACAAGTACAGAGAATTAGGAATCAACTTCTCTTTATTAGCTTTCTATCCCGATTATAGACTCGACTCTGCCCATGCACTCAGTTGCAAGGGTCCACACACTCAGTTGTGGACTCTACTAGGCCTCTGTGCACTCAGCTGCAAAGCCTCTTCCTACTACTGTAACCCAATACACTTAGACTTCTACTCTAAGCTTGAACCATTCCTTCACTATTCTTGTTATTCATCATTGACTTTACAACTTAGAGCCTTGCTCTATTTATACAATCCCATGGTCCGCGGACCATGGGTAGGCCCAATTTACACTAATTTACAATAAAAATCTTAGGGCGGACAACCTTATGACTCAATTGTACACTTCATGCTCTGCACCCGCAATTCGTGGAGTTCTACACCATCTTTGACCAAAACTTGGGCTTTGAGCCTTAAAACCTACTGTGGGATGGATTCCATGCCCAATAGGCCCCCAACACAATCAACATGACTCATCCCGAGTCACTCTACTGGTGTGGTGATCTTGGAATGGAGCCCTTCCAACCATTCCTTTGCTTCCATAAGGTCCGCGACGCACTGATCTGCAGTCTGCTAGATCTGCTCTATTCTCTCGGCCGAGGTCTCCCTATTAGGGGTAGCTCCCTATCTTAAGGCATGCATCGCCTTAATCTGGGCAAGCTTTCCTTCAATGTCTATAGTGATGAGGAAGGCCTCATCAATCCAAGGTTGGACACGTGCTTTCAAGACTGCCACTTTCTGCCGTGTGACATCCACCTATTCCTTCAACACCTTTGCCTGTTGTAGCTTCACAAGCCATTGGGTCAGGACAACTGTCTGTGCCATTCTGCACATAATGTCATATTGTACTTGAAGCTCCCATGCCTTTGTTTCCAGGCACTGTATGTTGGGGTCCTCCTGTAATGAAGTGAGGACTACGAAGGATTCTTCCAACATATTGGTGCAGTTCTGTACTGCCTGTCCTATTTCCTCCAGCCCTTTTTGAATAGTGCCAGCGTGCTATTCCCTAACTTTCGGGGCCATAGAGGGCTGCACCTTTAATCGCAACTCCACAATTTGAAGGTTGAGGTCCAGTTGTACCCTCGTCGCTTCCCCCTTTGCCTCGCAGAATCCCATCGTCAATCGGTGGATCCGCTCTGCTGCTGGTAGATCTGTCAAGACGGTGAATTCTAGGATGTTTCTACATGCATTGTCTACTACCTGCTCTAGTCCTTGAGTCTGCGCAACCAATTCATCATGCTGCCGGCTGAGCTATTCCATATTGATCTTTTGTTTGCTCAAGACCTATAGCACACGACCTTCTTTGGCACGGAGCTCAGTTGTGACCCCATCTTGCAACTGATACAAGGTTTCCCGCAGAATGGTAGCCAAGTTTAAGCTTAGTCCCTTAATCCTGCCCACCATAGCTCGGTCAACTTTGTTTAGTGTGGTTAATGTGCCTTCGGGGAATAAAAAGATGTTGGTCATTTGGGTGTGCAACACCTATTCCACCTCTGATGTACTTGTGGCGACATAAGGGGCCATCGTTCCTGTCTATGGGGGTTACACTTGTAGTTCTTATACCTATGCTCTTAGCACCCCCAACATAGTGTTCTGCTCCATCATCACCTCTTGGAGCGCATCCTTGGTGACATTGCAAATCGTTTCACTGATGTAAAAAATATCACCTTCTGTAAGCGTGATTGGGTCAATAGATGTCTTTGATGCTTTAACCTTATTTCTGGGGGCCAGTTTCTCAGGGACGCACAACCACTTCAATTTTTGTGAAGTGGTTTCTGGGTCCGCATGCTCTTTGACCGGGTCTATGTCCTTAGCCGCATCTCTTGTGGACATGTCATGGCCCTCCTAAACCTCTTCTATTGGTGCTGTTGTTGTGTCTGCTACTGCTGCTGCTAGATCGACCGACTTCTGCTGTGTGGCTACTTCTAATACTGCTTTTTCCTGGCACCTCCTTTCGGCCACCTACATGATGCATAGCTTGGTTTCCTTCTTCCTTTTTTTGAGTTGCAACCCTTTCCATTCTTGCCAAGTCCAGGGTGTGCCACTCCGGAGGCCATGTTTCCAACACTATGAAGATGGCATCGTCAGTAACAATAAATGGGAGCTTTGTCCATTCCTTTGCTGGATCCTTTCGCACTCGGACTTGAATGTTGTGCATGTCCGCTTTAGAATCTTCAAAGCTCTACAGAGTGGCGTACACTGTGGGAGACAACCATGGTATTCTATTGATCCACATCTAGATGCTTGCCTCCATCTGCACCCAAAAAACCTTGGTTGCGTGAATCCACTTCGCTTCTTTAGTGGCCCAGAGCAAAGTGTACTTCGTGGCCTTAGGTAGGTCCTGGTCGATAGGCGGGAACTGGCTATCTTTCGGTAGTTTGACTACTACCAACAAGATGGATAAGAGAAACCCCGCATAGTGGAAGGTCTTATCCTGCTCTTGGGCCTCCTTGCAGTTCATAAAAAATTCCTCACAGAGGAACTTAGTCCAGTTGAACTGGACTCCCTCCACGCACTGTTCAGCCAGTGCAACCATAGGTGCTGGTACTTCATCGGCACAACATTTCCGCATTAATTTGCTAGCCAGGAGCTTGGTGGCTACGCACACGCCTTTGTCCTTGATACTTACAATTGCATAGTCGTGCTTCTTATTTTCCAGCTTGTATTTAGTCTTCATGGATTTTGGGAGCGCCAAATCACTGCTTTTACCAGCTATCTCCGTGGGGTCCCTTCCCTTACAGGGAAGTCGAGAAGTCCTATGAATAAGCTTCGCCATGATGGGAATAGGCTCCTTTAGCCATAGATACCCATCATGCACTAGGCACAACAACTTCTTGATGTCGAAAATGGTGATGGACGCATGGTGAAAGTGGGGTATCCATCGTAGATGAAGTAACCCGACCTTCTCCACACCGCGCAACCATTTTTGTGGCTGCAACGTGATTACTGGCCCCTCCAACTTTTGTTTCATGAAGCTTTCTGTCACCAGGCATGGGAACTTCTCGCTATCCGTGAGGTCCTAATCTTTGAATTTCAGTGTAGGCACTCGGTCTAGGGGTGGACCTTCAAAAGTAATTTCGTCGGGGAGGAGCGGGGTCTAGAGTGCACTCTTCGTGGCCTCCAAGTCTTTTGCCTCCCTAACTTTCCCTTTCCATGGAGGGATGTATGTGGGTAACTTCGCTACGGAAGCCATTGGTGGGACATCCTCCTCCACATTGTCTTGCACCTCTATTTGATGAATTAGGGCTTGTAAGTCCTCCTCCCCTTTGTTTGATTCAATAGTTACGACTTTGCCTTTCTCTTCCATTGATATCTTGCCAAACCTCGGGTTTCTTAGGGACACACGGATTGGTTCGATAGTCTGTTTATCTTTCTTTGGACATGACGTCTGCAGTGATTTTGGAACTTCTGGTGCAACCGCCGCATCTCCGGGCTCCTCAGCGGTATCTTTGGCAAATCTCACACCTGGTCTGGTAGTAGTCATCATGTTTGCACGAGATATGCTCTATCGCGTACTTAAATATGGTAAGGTTGCTCGACACTCAATACTCTGTAATTGCTCAAATCGCAAACAACCAAGTGTTGTCTCATGGTTAGTTCCTGGAGTTTTATAGCATCTTTTGAATTTAAATTCAGCCGTTCCCCCCACTTCTAAGTCATTAATGCATTCTTGGCAGCAGATTGTCCCAAATCTAGCTCTTAATTCGTATCTAATTGCCCGTTGCTCGCTCCCTTTTGCCTTAAATTGGACATCTCGTCATGAATGGTGACATCAAAACTTCCTAGCCTACTCACATGGTAGTGCAACCTCCCGTGCGTGGGTGCAAACCTTGTACCATACTGAGTCTGTACACTCCTCCGTTGCTGCGCAGTTCCCAAACAGACTCATTTAGAGTCCTGCACTCTCTTTCAACCATCCGGAGCGCTGAGACTGTGATCCCTACGGTTGTTAGGTGGTCACCCCACCTATGCGAGACTGTAAATTGCCTTCTATCATAGCGCATGGAAAATCCTCACTTGCCCTCGTGAGAGCTAGCGCTGTGTGTTTTATCTTATGTGGTGCACTTCCCTTGTTACTACGTTTGGTAAGGTGTGGTCTCAACCATGGTAACAAAATCATAAGTTCTCAGTGACAATCTTCCAATGTAGTGGTATGACCATCTGTATCTTGCCTTTACATCCTTGGTTTATCAACGAGACATGCTTGTGTGACCCTGTTTTCCAGTATTTTGATCTTAGCATACATCAACATGCTTCTTTTCCTTAATCATACTCGATCTTCTTCGAGTTCGTGAAGCCTAAGGTTCATTCATTGAATGGTTTCTCGAATCCTTCTATGGTTGTCATATCATAGCTGTGTGATTCCTTCATCCCAGTCTTCGCGCACTGCTGTTATTCTAGGAGTTATTACGTATGGATTCTTCTTGGTATTCCCTTCAGAAATCTTGGGTTCTCCTCTGTTCCGCAGCTTTGGAATCATCTCCGCGCTCAGATTTTTGCTCATGGTTCTATAAGCCCATCGAACTGCTATCATGCACAGGTCCCAATCAGTTCATTTCGTTTGGTAAACCTTGTTCAGTACTCCGTGCACCCTATCGAATGCCTCCTCGTGGGGAATTGGTAACACACGTAGTTCTTCCTTCCATTGTGGTTTGTTCCGATTCTCTAGGTTGTGCACTTGTGCAGATTGTATAGCATATGCCTATACCCATCGGGAAAGGTGGGCATGCAAGTTTTTCCGCCCCAGCTGATTGGCTTTTGTTTGAAGTTGGGGTTTTCCAAAATATAGGCGCATCATCCTTTTGCATCCATGCCAGTCTTCAAAAGTTCCTTGATGCATACCCCACCATCGTGTGAGTGTTGTGCATAGTGCCCACTTCAGCACATCGAACCACTACTTCTCTGGTATTGCATTTTAAAATTTTCTCAGGAATTCATCCACCACTGATAATCCATCATATGTCGGTAGCTTCCTCAACTCTGTTTTCATGCAATACAATGATCTGATCATCATGTTTCAGTTTAGCATTATTACTTTGTGCAGTTGATTCTGCCATCGCTCTGTCTCTTCTTCTAAATCCAAAGTGTAGGAGCTTTTGCGCTCCCATGAAATCCTCCCATCTGCAGTTGGATTCACCCAATCCTCTCCTTGTGCAATGATCTTATAGATACAGTCGAGATCGTCGTCACTATTGTCATCACACATCGATTCAGTGTATCACGTTCCTTTGGCTGGGTCTAGTGGTACTACTACGCATAGTGACTTTTTTTGAAAGGTCATTTTGCACTTCTTCAGATTTATGACTCCATTCATATCGGTATCCCAGTCTATTCCTAGTAGCGCACGATAGGGATTACTATCATCGACAATCTCTATCACTGCAAAATTCGCCTGTGCACTCACGCCTTCAATATTGACTGTCACTCCTTGCAATCTTCCCATGGGAAAAATATTCTGTTGGTTTGCCATTTGTAACTAAATAGGGGACCATTGCAATGCAGGTCTACCCATGCATTCCCATGTTTTCTTCGGTAGTACATTTGTGTCTCAGCCCAGATTTAGGATTACCTAATCCATTTTGTACTCACCCATTTTCCTAGTCAACCTCATCTCCCTTCCTGTGCGCAATGCATGCTTTCCCAGTTTTCAGACCACATCTAGTTCTCTTGACCCCACACACCTAATGATCAGTTCCTGTAGCCTTCTAATTGTCTTGCTGTCATGCATCAGCTTCATGCATGTCTCCAAAAAGGTAGTGAGTATGGAAGGATCCATCCCTGGTTCTAGTTGATCCTTGCTATCTGAAGTGGAGGCCTCCATGAAACTCTTCTTAGCTTCCATGAATGTCTCCTTTGTGCTTTCTAAAGCAAACTCGAGTTCCTTTGTAGGAGCCTTGAGAACCCACACACTTTCTTCTGGCTACTTCCCTCTACCATATCCCATTTTCATACCACTTATGAGCATCATGTTTATATTTGGGTCTTCCTCGTGCGGTTCAGACCTCATCATTTGTAAATTCTGGGTCGGAGGGGGTTGGAGTACCCCCTTTTCATGCATATTTGCTATCAACAAAGGGAAATATTCTTCCTCATGATCAAACTAACTACAGTACCAACATGATATCCTAGTCGGGTTCGTACAATCGCGAACATAATGTCCTGGCCCTCCATAATTGTAGCAAATTATCTGACCGCAACCCCTTCCTGATCCCATTTCACCTTGACCTCAACCGTGCCCCTGAAACCTAGCGCATGCCATCCCTGCATTTAGGTCAAGGGCTCACGTTTCAACATACACCCTGTAGGCAGGAGTCTGATCCATCATTAGCTCATAGCTTCAGTAGGTGCATTCATCATGGCCTACCGACCTGCAGAAATTACAAAACAACTGTTGGGACATCTGTGTATACTTCTGCAACAGGCAACAATTATCCGTGGTATTTTTTCCTCCTATCTGGTAGATCGCACACCATAATGCAGACACCATGCTCAGCCCCGCCTGTGCCTACGGTCTTAATGGCATTGGCCCTCCTCCTACCAAGTAGTTCATGAATACCGGAAAATGATATTTGTCGTGGCCCTAGCCTTTGCATTTTATGCACTATACTTCCTCGCGTGCCTTTGGACGAGGTGCCATATCCTATTTCAAACTATGGATTTCTAGACATAGATTTTGTAGCTGTGCGTGGATCTGTTGGACTCCCAATCCAGGGTCTTGTATAGGGGTCTCATGCAACCTCATTGCCATCTCCAACGCTTCAGCTTGGGTAGAAATTTTTTGTTGTGACAACACCGTCCTTAATTGTTGCATAAGCAAGGCCACAAACCATGTGCAATGCGGTGCATCTGTTAACATCATATTGGCTTCACGGATTGTACTCTTCAGCCTTTGGTCTAGATCCCAGGGGGTCTAGCCCAGGAGCAACGCGATCTCTTTAAACCTGATGATTGACTGCGTATCTCATTTTGGCTTGCTAAATTACCTGTTCAATGCATTCTATATCTCTGTAATTCCTGCATTTGGATGGTCATTAGAATGCTTGATATACCACGTTAATGTGCGATCCAGCAGCGTGCTCACCAGCGTAGCCTTTTTGATAATATCATCCACGACACCTTGTGCTTCCCATACTTCTCTTACTACGAACCAGAATTGGTTCGGATCTTCATTCCCTACTCCTTTGAATATTGGTAGTTTGATTGCGCTCACCATACTGAACTGTGGAGGTGGCAGAGGTGGAGTGGGTGGAGATGGAGGTGAGGGGGTGAAGTGGGTGGCGGTGTGGGTGGAGGTGGTAAACGTGGAATTCACTGTCTTATCAAACTGACTACACTTCTTGGAGAAACCTTCGTGAGCTCATACTCGCTCTCCCGCGATAGTGAAATTAAGGGATGGTTTTCTAATTGTCCACTACTTCCGCTTCTGTAGATCCTTCCGCTCCACTAGTCCCAAACATTAACTTATTTGCATAACCCGCTTTTCACACAATAGCATCTTAATCTAAGTGTTCAAAGATTTAACATACTTACCTCATGGTCCCATGAGAAAATGTCGCTCTGCCCCACTGTAGCTGATGGTTGTGTCTACCAAGAACTCAGTGATAAATCCTCCTATTATTTGGTCGAGCCAGTGGTCCACAACTTGTGCTATCTTCTCTTCCGAGGCTTCTAGTCTGCACACTAGTTCCAGATTCCACACTATTGGTTTGTTGAGCCTACACCTTCCCTGACTATCTGCCACTTTTGCGATCCACTCGTATAGCTCAGATGGAAAGGATGCAAAGAATATTTCATGGATTTCAGTGTACAAGTAGCGATCCAACCACTGTTCCTTATATACTAACGGATTTTTGTTTTCTTGCATCGCAAACTTGTGAATCTTCTTGTCCAACCACTCTTCAATTTATTTCTTTGTAGGGTTCTAGTGGCATGACATCAGACATCCTTTATGCAAATCCCAGTCCCAGCAATGGAACCATTTGTTGGCTTAATGGGGCCTGACCTAGGTTCAGAGATGATTTAGCCAAGCAAATCCCGGTACTATTGGCCCTTTCGGCAACAGTCTGCAGAGTGTAGATTGAGGTCTCACCCAAAGTAGTATGGGAGGGTGTAGAACTAGGTTTCCGCACCCTTAGGATGTCTGATGGGCTTCTAGAGGTCTGTGATCTGACCTATTGCTGCACACACTTGCAATCACTTTTGTGCGGCTTCCACGCAACCCTGCTTGGGGCACAACCCATATAATACCAAGTTCCTTGCTTATTAACCATTTACTTAGCTTATGTGTGTAAGATATAGGGTTATTACAGCGTATCCAACATTTATATCAGTGCACGCGATACATAAATGATCATAAACATAAAGAAGATAAGCACAACAAGTACACAGAATTAGGAATCAACTTCTCTTTATTAGCTTTCTATCCCGATTATAGACTTGACTCCGCCCTGCGCACTTAGCTGCAGGGGTCCGCGCACTCAGTTGCAGACTCTACTAGGCCTCTGCGCACTCAGCTGCAGAGCTTCTTCCTACTACTACAACCCAAGACACTTAGAATTCTACTCTAAGTTTGAACCATTCCTTTGCTATTCTTTCTATTCATCACTGACTTTACAACTTAGAGCCTTCCTCTATTTATACAATCCCATGGTCTGCGGACCATGGGTAGGCCGAATTTACACTAATTTACAATACAAAGCTTAGGGCGGACAACCCTATGACTCAATTGTACACTTCGCACTCCACGCCCGCAATTCATGGAGTTCTACACCATCTTTGACCAACATGTGGGCTTTGAGCCCCAAAACCTACTGTGGGAGGGGGGGATTCCATGCCCAACATCCAGTTAGATCCAAGCTAGCTGACCTTATTCATGGAAGAGATATTTATAGGAGGGAGAGGTCCCATAAGAGAAGGAAGGAAGAGCTTATCTCTTATGGAGGTTGCACAAAAGGTGGAACAACTATCCCAGAGGAGAGAGGAAAGCTCAACTGACCCAACAACAAGCCCTATGACCATCCATGAAGATTTTTCATCTTGAAATTTCGACTAGTTGTTGAAAAACTTGCCAAATCTGGGTTGTCGCGGGTGCAACATAGGGACAGAGCAAAGACTTCACTAGGGCTAGTGTTAAATTGACCATCTTCACGAGAGGGATAACTTCTGACTCACGATGACCCAAAAACTTAGGTAAAAAGGGTCTTCTTAAGGGAGAATGAATTGAGACATTCTTCTTCAGGGCTAATGAATTGAGACACTCTTCCTGAGATTGCAAGGAAGGTAATGACACATAATTGGCAACATGATAGAACACAAATGTCAGTAACATGGACCAGCAGTATTCAGGATCAGGGAATGCAGAGTCAGTGACAAATTAATGTGTAACAGATTCCCCCTAAAGCATGAAGGTTGAGAGAGTGGGAGGGGTGAAATTCTTTACGAATCCATAACTGAAACAGAACGTCCTCACAGAGAACCTACAGATACAGGTACAACTGATATCTCTAATACATGAGTACATAGTGAAAGGAAATACATGTGCATAAGGCATGGGCACAACCATCCAGAAGATAAGCATAAATGGTCTATGGCATGGACACAACCATCTAATCAGAAAGACCACAAAAAAGGCTTAGGTATGGTCACAACCATCCAATCAAAAGAGTCATGTATAAATCAATCCACACAACTTGGGCTTGTGTAATCTGAGCCCAGGGTCTTGAATCCCAACCTGACCATTGTACAAGTTTTGATATGCGAATAGATGTGTTTAAGTCGAGCACACTAGAAAATCACTTGATTACTGGCCAATGATGTGAACTGTTAACACGCACGAGAGAGACCACTCGTACTGTCAATGGTTCTCAAGGTATTAATAGTACAATCCATAAAGCGTGAAGAATGATTTGGAGCCAAACACTTGTGAAATCACTTGATCGAAGACCAATGATGCAAGCCAGTTGTTGAATGCAAAGAAATTTCCATTGAGGCATGCAAGCTCCAAGGTACTAGAAAGGAGTCTCTAGTTCAACTTCCCAGATAACGAGCTGAAGTCGATAGGAAGCGATTGGTCGAAGGAGGGCCATAATGTTTCCCACATCATGGATGTGAGACAAAGGAACAAGATGATTTTGAATGAGACAAAGAATCTGAGGAAGGTATGTAAGGCTACAAACTGCAGAAGGATTAAGCTCTTGAACATATCGACAACATGACTCCAGAATTTGGCAGCATTTTGGTACCAAGGGATCAAATGTCATGACAATGCAGCAAGGATAAAATGGAATGAGGCAAAATGAATAACCCAAAACCCAGAAGGGCAATGATAGAATGAGAATATTCCAACTAGACACGAAGTAGAAAGAGTGTCGATTTCCAAGAGTGACAAGCTGATGTGATAACTAATACAATCAACATAATGTTTCCAAATTTCCCCCCACCATTTCTGGTGAGTACCCCAATTATTTTTGAAACACAAGCTTGAAGGGGATAGCATATGCTTGTAATGTAAGTTCATCCTTCGGACGAATCCGACTTAGTGGTTTTTGACGAGCCCTAGGAAGGAGAACCTCGATCTCATCATGGTGACAAGTCCAATGTCGTCAGGGTTTAATGAGTCTGAGATAGGTAAAACTCAGAGTCTTTTTCATGTTTAGGGAGTTTGAAAAATACACGGAAAATAAAACTCCAAAGGTCCCTTTTCGTAAGTTTGTCCCTCGAACCCGAAAAGGTAGAAAATAATATCCAAGGGAGCCTATTGACCATGAAAGATTAACTTATACCTTTTTCGTAAATAATCTATCCAAACTCGAAAAAGGGGTAAATGTATACTGGGTAGATGATGCTTCACAGCCTTTAACGAGTTTAAAGTGACAAGAGCTCGACAATCTTTTCATGTTTCGAGAGTTAGAAAAGAGCTTAAAGATGATTCTAAGAGGGACTTTTTTGTGTTTTTACTGAATCTGAAAAAGTATAAAATATAACTCGCAAGGTAGTAACCAGGATTTGCAAAACCTGTTGCTGCACAAAAACAAGCGTAAGATCCATCTTTGATATAAAAATATGTGAAATAGACAAAAACCCTAATTTACAAACCCTAATTTGACCAAAAGGCTTATAAAAGAGTCATTTGGTAAAAATCAAAATACTTTTCACCATTTTACCTCAGTGTGAAAAATTTACCCTTGTGCATTCGAAATTTCACCAGTCGACTGGAGACAGATCAGCAGCCTGTCAGCAAATTCGTCCAGTCCAGGTAGGCATTAATCGATTTCCTGCATATTTACATAGATAATACTTTTTTTTAAATGCTATTAGCCACCTCTGAGGAAGGATTTAGGGTTGGAATATTCACGATGGTTGTCGTGAGTCACTAGCTCGGGACTGCGACGACCCAAAATCTTCCATGGGGAGAAAATAGGGTCTTCGTGACTATACATAGAAAAGTGGCAAAGATCCCGATTTTTCCGAATGGTTGATTTTAGTTCGGCGCACCTATTTGAAAAACAGGCACGCCGAGAACTGATTCTTAATATTTCTCAAAACTGAAGCCATTTCTTTGGATTTTAATTACAAGAAAAGTACTTATAATCCTTTATGTGTGCGTGCAGGAAGAAAAATGGTGATTGAGGGGAATGAATGAGAGCACACTGGCGTTGATGAACTAGCCATGGGAGACCAAAATTGCCTAGACGTGCTCTAGAACTATGGTATGCTAAAATTTTTCATGGTGCCTAGTCTGAGGGCACAACCGAACTTACTCCAATACTTGGTTGGAGCATGGGATTTGAATGAGGCTAAGCTCAACATCCGAGGGCAAGAGCTGGAGATTGAGGCAACAAACATTTACTTCTTGACAGGGTTGTCATGGAGGGGGGAAGGCCTTGCATGACTGAGACTCAAATCACTGGAGAAACTATGGACATGATGATGGGAAGACTGTGTTCAGAGGTAGAGAAGTTAGATAAGGGCCGAAAGCTCAAGATTGCTACTGTCAGAGACTTGTCTCTCCACGTCCTCCCCTCGACCATCACTAGAGAAACTGGCTCACATGCCACACATGAGGCCACCAAAACCTAACTTTGGCTAGTAGCCGACTGTATGGATCCTACCGTATTCAACTGGGCTGAGGCCGTGGCTGGTAACATGAAACAGAAATTAACAAAGTGCCAATGAGGGGACGTAAAATAGTTCGTGTATGGGTCCATATTGATGTCATTCATCCCTGAGTGCCTTCCTATCTTTCATAGATAGGAAGTAGTTGTAGCATGGTCAACTCCATGGGAGCCACTGATGATTGGTGGGCACTGCTAATACCCAAAGGAGGCGGGGTTGACATATGTCATGGAGACCTGAGTTTTTCCAATGGTTGGATTGCCAGGTTGTCATTGTCGAGGACTGAGCATACACTGGGATAGATTTCAGGGGTGATCCAAAGATAGTACTCCCCTCTGGGGAACAATAGGACCACAAAGGTAACAAATTTTGATTTTTTAAAGATTTTGTAATTTTTTTATCATTTTTTATATATGTTCTGATCACTATGTTTCAATCTTGAAGATGTTGGGCTGGAAAGGCTTGTAGGTTTATGTTCGATTACTCAGAGAGTTGAGCGGGAGTTTGAGGTTCCTCCTCCTGGTGGAGATGTAGAGGACGAGATCGTTCGTGACCTGGAGGGATTAACGGAGGGGATCCCTGACTGCGCGAGATTCAAGGATGTCCCTCGATAGTACCAATGAAACACATCAAGGGTGTCAGGAAAGATTCGCCAACTTCTCAAACATGTGGTCCGAGAAGTTGTGTGCTATAGGGAGCACCACACAGATTAGACTCCTAGGATTAATTTCTACCATTTTTGAAAAACATGTTGTCTTGTGATGTAATCGAACACATATTGTTTGAGAAGTACGATGTGCAACACTGATATACATACATATATATATATCTATATATATATATATTATATATATATATATATATATATATATATATATATATATATATATATATATATATATATATATATATATATATATATATATATATATATATATATATATATATATATATATATATATATATATATACCTACGTGTTTTTCTATATTGACTTATTATGTCTTTAATGATTTACTTTCATAAATGTCGCAAATTTCTATCTACATGATTTTCCAATGCATCAGTTAATGTATTTAGTCTTCTAGTAGTGTGTCGATATGTAATATAATCAAAATTCCTTTCCAGTGAATGAACACATAAATACAACCTTAAAATTTGAGGATTTCTGAAGGAATAGTTCCTGTTGAGTTGAAGAACAACAAGATGGGAATCTAGGTTCACAATCAACGCACGAATATTGAGGAAAACAACCTCAACCAGTAATTCAATGACCACATTATGTTCAACGAAATTTTTTGTGGTACATCCTAGACAAACACCTTGAAGATCCATCAACTCATTGTGAGGATCGTAGATAACCCATGCTACGGAGGAAAGATTCTGGGTACTGTGACAGGCACCATCAGTGAAGCCAGCATAAGGTGTGACGGACATCTGCATAAGAAGTAAAAAAGGACACAATAAGTGGCAAACACTTACACACCAAGCCAAACATGTACAAAATAAAAAACACACTTATGTACACAACAATGCACGAAAGGCTCATGCATAGTATTTATTAAGATAAAGCCCATTCTAGGGCTTATCTAAAGGGTTGCCTTCGTAATCAATTAGTTCATAAGCCCCTTTTTGCAACACATGTTTGAAAATATAGGGCCCATGCCACATGGGTTCAAATTTGCCTACCCCCAGCTTGTCATTAGCTTGATCATACAATAGGCCTAAATCTCCCTCCGTGAAGGAACGTGGGTTGACTTTCTGATCAAAGTGAGTTTTCACTCTCTTCTTTTGTGCTTCAATGACTAAAGAAGCAAGTCGATGATTCTCGTCAAGTTGTTCTAGATAAAGAAGGTGTTCTTCCACTAGAGTAGTATTCAGGAGCAATTTGATAGCTAATTTGAGATAAGGGATTTTGCATTCAATCGGAAGGGTAGCTTCCAGACCATAAACAAGTTGAAATGGTGTGAATCTGGTCACATCCTTAACTGAGGTATGGTAGGCCCAAAGGGTGGAAGACAACATCAAATGCCAGTTGGACTTATGCATTTCAATGGTACTCTGAAGCATGGTAACCAACACTTTGTTTACTGCTTCGACTTGGCCATTGGCCTAAGGGTAATAAGGCATCGAACTATCATGACGCAAGCCTAACTGGGTTGTCAACTCAGTCATCGTATAACCATGGAAATGGGAACCATGATCAATGACTATAGCCTGAGGGACTTTGAACTAGGTAATCACATGATTGAATAGGAATTGCATAGCTCTCTTACCGTCGTTAGACAATGTAGGCATTGCTTTAGCCCATTTCATAAAATAATTGACGACAATGATGATATACCCATGCCCCCCAACCGAGCAAGGGTTGCAGGTCATAAAATCAATGCCCCATTTAGCAAAAGGGCCGACAGTAATGACATGATACAAAAGGGAAGGTGGTGCATGCATCTTCCACTGGTAAATTTGACACGCGTAACAGGAACGGACAACTAGAATGCAATCCTTGAAAATGGAGGGCCAAAAGTAACCAACACGAAGAATCTTTTGGGCAGTAGCATACCTAGACATATGACTGCCCCAAGTGCTAGAGTGGAAGTCATTTAAGACTTTTTCAGCTTCCTTGAAAGCCAGACCACGACGGAGAGATGAATCAACATCGAGATAGTATAAAGTGTCTCTAACAATACAATAGGGCTGAGAATGGTGGTGAATGCATTCCCGAGCATCCTTAGACAAATTAGGGCAGAATGAAGACGTTTGGAGGTAAACAATAATGTCATCGTACCAGGGATCGAGGGTATTGATCAAGAAAAGTGTGTCGTCTGGAATGTGGTCCTCTATCCGAGAGGGAGCGGAAGCAGATGGTAATGAGAAAATCAACTTAGCGAAGACCAGTGACTTCTTAAACTTGGTAGTGGAAAAATCCAAATCAAACTCCTGAAGGATAACAATCCATTTTGAGAATTTCCCCCCTAGCAATTGATGTGAAAGAATGTATGCCATTTGCTTGCAATCTGAAATCATTGTCGTAGTGCACAACAAATAATAATGACGAAAGCATTGAATAGCCTAAACAACTGCCAAGGCTAGCTTCTCGACATAAGCATAGCAAGACTCAGTGTCAAGAAGGTTGCAACTAAGATAATATATGACGTGCTTAGAACCATCGTTATCATCTTGGACCAAAACCATACCAATGGTACTATCAGCAACAACAAGATAAAGCAAATAATCATGATGATAGTCAGGTGGACACAACAAGGGAGCATAAACAAGAAGTTTCTTGAGTTGCTGGAATAACCTTTGGGCGATGTCATCCCAAATAAATGGAGTGTCACGCTTAAGGATATGCGTGTAACCTTTAGCAATCTCGACATAGTTAGGGATAAAATGACGTAGGAAATTGGCTTTCCCCTACAAACTCTGCAACTGATGTAAAGAAGTAGGAGGTGGGAGATTCATAATAGCTTCAACCTTGAGGGGATCAAGATGACTACCCTCTTTAGAAATGAAAAACTCAAGAAGTTTGCTGGATTTGACGCAGAAGACACACTTATGCGGATTGAGACGAATACGGTAATGTCTACAGCAAAGAAAAATTTGGTGGGGCTGGTTCGGATGGTCCGTACATTTAGCTAAATGAGCCAGAACATCATCAAGATAAGGCTGAACAATGTGTCGGATGTCATGAAAGGCATAGGACATTGTTGATTGGAAAGTTGCACCGACATTTTTCAAGCCAAAAGGGAGCTTTTTGTAAGAAAAGGTACCCCATGGACAAATAAAGGCAACGTTGTGTTGATTGACAGGCGAAATATTGATCTGGTTGTAACCATAAAAGCCGTCCATAAAAGAGAATATCTCACTCCCAGCACAATCATCAATAAGCTAGTCAATAAAGGGCGTAGGATAGTTATCTTTTGAACATGCATGATTGATGTCACGATAATCAACACAAACCCTAATAGTTCCTTGCTTTTTGGTCATAGGGACAATGTTAGATACCTAGTCTATCAGTGGGATAAGGTAAATAAACCCTGTCTTGAGAAGTTTTTCAACCTCTCCTTTAATGGCAATGACCTTTCTTGGGTGCACGGGGTGTAAACGTTGACGAACTGGTTTTGCACTAGGATACGTAGGTATCTCATGTACCACAATACTCGGATCAATACCGGGCATTTCTTCATACGACCAAGCGAACACATCACGAAACTCACGGAAAAGGTCAGTGTAAAGCTGGATCTCCTCAAGAGAACAAGTAACTCTAATGTGAATATTTTCAACAATCCCTTGTTTAACAGAGATGTCGATGATCATGGTTTGTGTAATATTCCCCATATTCCCCTAAAAAAAAAACCTCATGAGTCAATATGGGCATCTAAAGCATCTGAGAAGAAACATAGGAAGCAAACTTATCTAGACAGGCAGTCATGGCCCCATAGCCTAGGAGAAATGAGGAACAATGATGATTATTGAGCCAAGGAGGATCTTCAAAAGACATAGTCTCAAGAATTGCATCATCAGAAGGAAATGTCTCTTGTGGATTTCACATATGTGTCAAGAGACCTACTCAAAGGAGTAGAATCGAAAGACGAAGTTGAAGCCAAAATTCAATTTCAACATAGTTGAGCTCTATAGGGCTCAAAAACATAACCTCACCCCATGAATCCAACTGATTGAGGGGGGGGAATCACCCACGGATCAGGATTGATAGAGATCATATTAACCAAGGTGACATTAGGAGGTGGGAGTGAAAAAACACCCATAAGGGCAGGAATTTTAAAGAGTCCAACACCCACACTCTCATAGGGAATACTGGTATGCTCCACAAATGAAACATTTCCATCCAATGAAGAGGAAGCGAAGAAAGAAAACTGATTGACTATGACAATTTTCCCTTGATGAGGAAAACAGAGTACACAAAATAATGATGAAGCCACAGCATGCATGACGTACGTCCAAATTTGACCCAACAAAAGGTTGTAAGTTAGATTAGCGGCAACAACCTTGACTTCAATGTCTACTGTCTTCCCTTCCAAGGTGATCGGAAAGCGTAGGAGAATACCAAATGGATGAGAAGCTCTTCCATCAAAGGCTTCCAAGGTATTAGGAGATTGACTCGAATACGGGGAAATAATGGCATTCCTACAAGCAACAAACATGATGCAAGTTGAGGTGCCTTCATCAATAACAATACGATGAATATTCTTTGAGTTAATGATGAATTGAATGAGAAAAGTGATTTGATGAGGCAAACGTGGCACATGGCTTTCAAGATCGAATGTAATTAACTCAGAATCGAACGGATCAATGCCACCAATGGCATATAACACAAACTTCCATTGGGGGGACAACTTTGGAGAACTTCCAAAGTGACATAGCCAAAGGAGCTTGGGCTAGTATTCGACAATAATATAGTGCTACACGACACGAGCATTGGGGTTATAGGAAGATTTCCGGAGAACTCCCTTAGTAGGAGGTCTAATGACAGGCTCGGTGCTAGGCCATTCAATATGAAGAGGGCCAGAACTAGACGAAGGAACGTTAGAAGGTACTTTAGGTTCCTTGTCGGTGGATGGAGCATATTCTTTTGATCGAGTATTCACATGAATAGGGATAGTCCTAGCCATAAAAACCTAGAAGCCAAAAGTGGAAGAGGACAGAGGTTGATTGACCACCATTTGAGTTTGCTGGAAGGGAAAAGGTACTTTAAGTATAGCAGGAGTTCCCGAAGTCCCCTTAAGCAAACTACTAACCTCAAACTGTCTAGGGCAGTCTTTAGTGTAGTGATCCTCATCACAGATAAGACAAGGATACTTAGGTTTGCATTTAGAACCACCATTGGCAGGAGTCTTAGGAGGATCTTTCTTCGGTGCATTAGCCTTAATTTTACCTTTCCCTTTCTTCTTATCTTTCGAAGTTTTCTATGCTATGGTGGACTAAATGGCATTGACTTCTAAGGTTTTCACAGTATTAGATGCGGACTAAGAAGCATTTTCACTAGGAGCAATAGGTTTTTGCTTCGTAGGAGTCATGGAAGACTTTCGGGAAGATTGAGCAACATAATCAATAACACCATTGACGGAAGGCATCTATAGGGCTTTAGAAGTTCCAGGTCGCGGAGCATTAGGTAAGACATAATAAAGCATGCTATATTGGGAATAGACCAAATCAAGATAATGAGTAGGCTCGACTGCTTGCTCTTCAGTAACACATGCCCCCATAGCAATATCTTGGGCTATTAGATCGACAAAAGAGGTAGTAAACCAATTAGTTAGAAGCTAATCAGGAATCCAGAACTTAATCAAATGGAACCGTCATCTCCACTCATGAATATGATCGGAGATGTGGGTAGCCATGTCCTGTTACAGAGAAGTAAGGAGATGTGTGCCCATTTCATAGCAAATCGGTAATTGAAAATGGGTAAGAAATGCCATTGCAAGAGAATTGAAGTCTTTGAAAGTTCCACTAGTAAGTTCAATATACCATTTCATAGTAGAACCAGTAAGAGCCCTTTGAAAAAGATGGAGGTGGATAGAATCGTCAAGCCATGAGTTAGATGAGCATCAAAGGTGATAAGTCATGACATGCGCTTGGGGATCCTCTCCAGATTTGCTGTCAAATTTAGGACAATCACTGGGAATCTTGGTTGGAACTGGTGGCCAATATGGATTATGAAGTATAGGGTCATTCGTCAGTTTGGACACATCAGGCAGTTCCAAAGTCGCAAGAAAAGGTAATTGAGGGTTAAAGGACATCATGAGCCTTTGATAAGGGCTAGTGTTAGGGTTCCAACCATAGCCTTGTTGCCCCCATGGATCTTGTCCATAAGGATTCTGTCCATAAGGGTTATAATTGGGCAGATTAATGCCATAACCTGGTTGTTGACCTGGATTTTGATCGCCAGAAAACCATTGGTTACTAGCTTGACCAAGAGGGGCAACATATGGCTGCTAAAATTTCTGATAAGGATTAGCCTGAGGTCGCTGATAGTTCTGATATAGAGCACCTTAAGGTTTCCCTTGGGGTTATTGAGGTACTTGGGGAATGTATTGCAGCTGAGGTCCAAACTGTGCCTGGGGCCCAGGTTGCATTTGGTAAACAGGTTGGGTTTGGAATCCAACGTGAGTTTTGGGGTCCGAGTTGAGCTTGGAGTCCAGCCTGAGTCTGGAGACCGGGTTGAGCTTGCGAACTAGCTTGAGTATGAGTGTCTGGTGTTATAGAAATTTTTGGGAACTGCAACCCCAATCATAAATGTCCATAAACCAAAGGCTCCTAAGTCCCTAAAAGTGTTTCTTCACTCCCTAAAGGAACAAGGTCAGCTGATTACATCATCTCCCAGAAGTTCTCCACAGAAAAATGCTCAGAACTGGTCAAATCTGGACCATACAGAATGCCCAGTGCAGAGGGTGCAATGCATCTCACCTACTCATTGTAAAGGGTGTGATGCATACTTGAAATCCGTTTTGTAGGGTGCGATGGGCGAGAATGGACAAATGGCAGAGACAGTTTGCGAGGTGGAGGATCATAGAATCTTCTAGAAACTTCTCCTCTGACACTTGCCTCTCTGAATTTGCCCAGGGACGAGTAAGAGATCATCAATCTCCAAGTGGAATCAAGAACTATCAGAGAGGACACTAATCAAAATCCTAGAAGCTGACTCAACCCCCTACAATCATCTATATATGGATCCCTCATCACAGAGATCCAGAGGATGGAATCTTGTATCTTGTAAGGAAGTGTTGTTGGTTTCCTGGTGCAACATCATAGTGTTGGGTGATCTACGCTTTACATGAGGTGAAGAAGGGCTTTCTTGCTGGAGGATGATGCTGGGTCAGAACAATTGGTTGTAATCCTCTTTTCTATTCTTGATATTAATAAAGCTATTCAAGTTTTCCTCCACATTCTTGTATTTTTGATGATATATGCATTTGTGTGGTCAATACATATCTGGTCCTGTATTGCTTATGATTGTAGATCTCTATTCTTCGATAGTATTATGCTGCTTCGATTCCACAGTTGCTCTTTGTAGATGGGTAGATGAAGAAGAAGCGGCAAAGATCTATCAGAAAGGAGAGGAACCAAGCAAGGAACCAAGCGCAAGACTGAGGTTGGTGTCCTTTGTTCCCCTCTTATCTACTTCTCATAAAGGAAAGTGAAAGTAGTTTTAGATAGTTTGTTTCTAAGATAGGTACCAGTCTTAGTGGGACTAGCAGCTCTGAGTGGACACTAGATTTCCCGATAAGAAAATGGCGACTCCACTGGGGAGTGAATAGATTATTTTCTAGTCTATATTTGTTTGTTTTATAAACTTATAGATGGAGCCTGAAGTCAAGCCAGCTAGCCTTCGAACTGCATTTTCTATGCAAGTGAAAAGTAGATCAATGCTGCTTCAGTCTATCTCTGGGTTTTGTTTATAAATTGAACAATCGATCTGCAGACACTCTAATTTCCCTAGTGGTGGATCTAGTAACCTCATTAGATCAACCCTTGTGATTTATATTTACTGAACATCAATTGCTCGGCCTAAATCCCTGAACTGAACTGCAAATTGTGACCAAAGACCAAGTAAAAGTCTTGCACTGGTACCATCACACCCTCTCTTCAAGGAAGTCTATATGCATCACACCTCCCATGTGCAGTAGGTGAGATGCATACTGGATTCCCTATGTAACAGGTGTGATGGTCAGAGAAGGTTAATTTTTCCTTCAGACTTTGGTTTTTCTTCACTTTCTTTAGCTCTATTCAGGAGTTTTGCTGTCTGTGATCAGTATACCTCTGTGGAAACCCCCTTCCTTTCCATCATTCCACCTCCATTGTGCAAGAACTGATGTTTTTATGTATTGTGCGCCTTTTTCAGTTCTCTTTTACAAAGAAGTAGCGTAATCAGATTGTCGTTTGTTGATTTGGAAGTATCGCAAGTGTCGTTTTCAGTCATAGAAGAGAATCCTATTGTTCTTAATGGTCAATTATACTGTTACTCTTGTATGTGATTTGAATTAGTAGTTTTTCAAGTGTCGAAAACAATTTTCAATTCGAAATTGTAAAGTGTCGTCGTTATCTTCACTTCGTTTTGAAGGGAAATTTGTTAGTATTGTCGCTTTGAAAAGATAATTCAGATTTGTACTTAGCATTATTCTTGTCATTCACACATTAAGAAGGCTCAAAACAAATACATGCATGTGCATTTTCATTTAGACTGCTTATTGGTTTGATTTGGGACAGTGCATTCAGTGTGTGCTCTGTGCTTTGTGTTGAAAGAATCCTCAGTTCTCTTTCCTTAGTAGTTAGGATTTTCATTGCAAAAGGAAGATTAAATGATTGTTTATCATCTTAGATTGCATTTTAGGAATTGTATATCTACATTACGCGGTGAACCTGGAAGGCAAATTCTCAAGCAAGATCAACTGTAAAATAAATTCAATGAACATAAAAATTCTTTGGAACCTAACGCACAACATCTAGAAGTCTAGGCTAGAGACGTATTCCGACGTCGTTAAGCCTGGTAACTATCGCTTTCATTGTTGGTTGGATGATTCCTCCTCTTTGAGACGATAAGTGCCAATACGTACTTGTGCTCCCACGTACCGTTGATTATATATTGGAAGAACACAATAGGCTATATCCTTTATCCTTAGGAATCCGTGTCTGCCGCCCTATCGACTGCAATGCACTGAACACAACATTCGGGAAGATTGACTACCGTACCATAAAAAGTATTCTGCAGTTTTGCGATTGGTTTGGTAATCCCTCTATCTAGATTTCCAGAGTAGTCTCTTTCATTCCTTTTCAGACTCCTTAAAGGAAAAGGTACATCTGAGCACTTGTCACTTTAGGCTCATTAAAAATCGAAGGCGACTAGAGTCATTTTTTGTTTTTTCTCGACTCTTAAAAATTGAAAAAACAAGTTGTGTCAAAGCGTCTAAAATTTATTTTAATTGGAATAACATCAAAGTTCCCTCGTTGGTCTTTAGGTTGAGAAAAATAGATTCTACCAACCAAGGATTTCCCCTTGGAGCAAATCCTAGTCCTTTCTCCTCTCGGGGAGATGTTGGTGCACCCCATATGGCCACATTGTCACTTCCAGGGTTGACAATTGGCTTGCCCATATGGATCTTCTCTACCTCTGTCATTTAGAATACCGTAATTCCTGAACAATCAAGTCAGCAACTAGATGATACTAGAGTTACCCCTCAACCTTCTACTTCGTCCATTTCTCCCTCTCCTCCTTCCTCTTCGCTTGATGAAGCTGGTAAAGCTAAAAATCAAGTAACTAAGAAGGGGAAGAAGGGGAAGGAGAAGAAGGAAAAGAAGAAGAAGGAGCCAAAGGCAAAAAGGGAAACCATGCATCGTCTAGCAAAAATCCACACACTACACCGTCCAAGCCTAAATCTCCATGTGTCATTTGCAGAGGAGACCACTATCATAGAGATTGTCCTTGCATCCCTCAGATCTTAAGGGACTGGTCTCCTCGTTTGTGTAGGTTTTAACCCCATACATAAATTACCTGCATACGAATTCTAAATCACAGGAAAAATAAAAATGCGAGAGCATAACACATAAAACACGTATACACAGATATTTCCCACTGGATCCCAAAACCGGGACTACCAGCTTGATTTTTCGTTATGTTCCTTTCAATGTTACAATGCATATTTATACATGCCGAAGCATCCAATACCATGGATCGAAAACCATCGCGTCCAAAACCATGGACCGAAAACCATCGCATCCAAAACACATGTGCGAAAATCATGCACAAAACCATAGGTGGGTCCGCCCTTATGGGTACCCCTCAAATCCCTTGTGGGTACGCCATTATGGTCGGTTGAAGCGTCTATCATTGAAAACCCTCTGAATCCACACCAGATGAAAGTCAAAAGGTTGAGGCGGCAGTTGACCCAGTCTTGCCTTCAGAAGGTCCATCTTCAGATGATATAGTCACCGGAGAGAATAAGAACGACACCATTCAAATTATTTTTGTAAATACAAACTCTGATGAACATGGGGGCAGTCTTCCCATTCCTTTATCGTAGGAAGGAAGTTCTTCAGAGTTGTATCCAACCATCTATTTGGTCCCACCTCCAAGCAACCTTGTCGTTTCCTTCGATTGGAATCTACTAGGCAGACCCCGTTTATCGGTTAGTGTACCATTCCGAATCATTGTACAAGATTACAAGATGGTCCTAGCTGGTACCATCGTAGATGAAGGGGCTTCTGTGAGTATCCTTTCCTCAACTACTTGGGAAGCGCTTGGTTCGCCATCGCTTTTGCCTGAGATGAGAAATCTGGCAGGCTTCGATAAAGGAACTAGTCGACCATTAGGGATCCTTCCCAATGTGCCCATAACGTTGAGAAGGAAAACTATTTATATGAACATAATGGTAGTCCAAGGAGCCCTAGATTATAATCTACTCCTTGGGCGTGACTATATTTATAGCATGGGAGCCATTTTCTCCTCACTCTTTAGAGTAATGTGTTTTCCGCATGAAGGCCGAGTGGTCCAGCTCGTAGATCAACCTTCATTCCCCAGCTCACACATAACTAATAGTCAAATGCCATCCCTAAATGGTCTTTTCACGCAAGGAATGTTTCATCAATCTCCAGTCTGTCCACCTGAAGAGAGCGAGTGATTTGGGAGGACATGACTGAAACCAAGGGGGCATGCACCCTGGCTTGCTATGGTAGGGAAACTCTAGGTATAGAGTAGGTTTCCGCGAAGGAAAATGACTGGTCCGATAACCGTCCGTAGAGGAAAAGGGAATTAGAATGGAATAAGATTCCTTCATCAAGGTTAGGTGGTTGGGATTTAGAATCACCTTTGTCCAGATGGACTAAGCCAAGAAGTGTTTCTATCTGCTATGTGGATGGAAACTATCTTGCAGATGCAAGAACTTCTAAATGGTAGCCAAGAAATTTTTCACTATACCCGGGGGCATGCAAACCTTTTTGCATGCGAGCAAAGAGCGACCATTTATTTTCTTAGTTTGTAGATTCTTAAACCCTTTAAACTCATAGGATTGGTCATTCCTAACTTGCATAAAGAAAGGATACGGGGCAAAGCTTTGAAAGGTGCAAGCTCCATAAAAAATGGCATCTATAGATGAGATATCCTTATTATATGACTGGCATGAGCAATTTTTATGTGGAGTTCAAGCTCGTTAAAAATTAAACCTAATAAATGAGAAAATGTTTCCCCCAGAGTTTAAGCTCATTAAAAAATGAACTAATTTCCGGTAAATAACCATTATGAATGCATTATCATCAACTTTTAAGCCTTGGTCGTGTTCTCATCATCACCTCCACTTTTTTTTAACCGATCATACACCTCCATTTGATTGTTTACCCTTTTGAGGAACAACTACGATGAGTGATCTTGCTAGCCATCCTTGTGACACTGCCATGATTGGAAAATTCCAAACCTTACCTGGAATCAGTTGCTACCCAAAATTATCATTCGTTCCTCAAAAAATGAGTCTCCTTTAAGCTCTTTTCACCTGACTCATAAAATATGAAAAGATTGTCGAGCGATTGGCCTCTCCGGCTCGTTAAATTCATCGGAAGTGCTATCGCTCCTCTAGATTTTAATCTTTTTGGACCTGAGGGATTATTACACAAAAAGATTGAGTGCTTGTCTTGTTCGACTTGCTAAAACTATCAAAAATTCATCCCTTTCGTATTATTTTACGCTTTTTTGGACTTAAGGGATTATATGACGAAAAATAACCATTGGAGTTTCCTTTCCGTCCCTTTTCAGACTCTCTAAAATTGAAAAAGTACCGAGTTATCATTGTCGTTAAACTCGTTAGAATCAATAGCGACAAACTTGTCCAAATGGACGAGAACAAGTTTCACTGTTGCTAGGCTTGTTAAAACATAGCGACGGGTTCACCTAAAGGGTGGATTATAGAACAAGCATATCTTATCCTCCTCAAGCTTGATAAAAATAAAGAGGTACTGGTCAACAATGACTGGGGAAAAATTGGGAAGAAAAATTGAAGAAACTTTATTGGTAGCAAGTCGCTCTTGAACATGACACTTTCACTCCACGTCCAAGTCGGGTCGGGTTATTCCATTCACCGGTCATATCACCATTGGTTCATCACACCATCCATCTTTGGGGTTAATGCTACCAATCCATTGTTAGTGTCACCGGTATGTTCAAGAGAAGTCGCTTAGAGAATTCACTTGTGTCTCATCCGCTGCAATACATTCACGCTCCATTCTTTAATGACCGCCACCCTGAACCTTGTATCATTAGATCATTTTCACCTCTGAAATAATTTGCTCCGTTCCATGTCGTAGATGTGGGATTCATTAAGGCCCTCTTATGACGGGTCACTTCTTGTCGACATCAGCTCATTATCCAAGAAGTCGACCTAGGGACAACCCCTTTCAGTACTTTGAAGCTTGCATGCCTCAATGGCAAGTTTCTCACTTTCGGTGACAGGTTTACATCAATGGCCTTCGATCGAGAGATTTTACGTGGTGTTCGATGCAAAAATTGTACTATAGTACCTTGAGGGTCATTGTCATTATTGGTGATTCCTCTCGCGCATGTTAACAACTTACATCATTGGCTGGTAATCAGGTGATGTTTTTCAATGTTCGACTCCAGAACATCTTTCACATGGATCGACTTGTACTCCGAGTGAATATTGAACGAGTTTTGAAGATGTTGGATCTAGTTTCACCCATCCGGTCTGCAATATATTCAGGAATATAAAGACATCAATTGTACATCATTGCCGAACAGATGATCATCCAAATCAAAGGATGATGACTCCGTCCGAATCATCAGTCTGTTGCACAGATGGTTGTCTGTCTTATGTACATGAAAATGAATTTATAAAGCTGAGCATGGGAATGCCCGCCTCAGCTAGATCATGAAAAATATTATGAAGATAATGTATTGTATTGTATCTTATTACAGGTCGCCTTCCAACTCGGAAAAACTTCGGATCCTCATGATAAAGCATTTCAGCCGACATCAAAAGATTAATGACCTCATGCTTTAGGGGGCAACTGTTATAGACATTTTTGGGCACTGAAACCCCAATAATAAATGTCCATAAACCAAAGGATCCTAAGTCCCTAAAAGTGTTGTTTCACTCCCTAAAGGAACAAGGTCAGCTGATTACATCATCTCCCAGAAGTTCTCCACAGAAAATTGCTCAGAATTGGTCAAAGCTGGACCATACAGAATGCCCAATGCAGAGGGTGCGATGCATCTCACCTACTTAGTGTAAAGGGTGTGATGCATACTGGAAAGCCCTTCTGTAGGGTGCAATGGGTGAGAATGGACAAATGGCAGAGACAATTTGCGAGGTGGAGGATCATAGAATCTTCCAGAAACTTCTCCTCTCACACTTGCCTCTCTGAATTCGCCCAAGGATGAGTAAGATATCATCAATCTCCAAGTGGAATCAAGAACTATCAGAGAGAGGAAACTAATCAAAATCCCAGAAGCTGACTCACTCCCCTACAATCATCTATATATGGATCCCTCATCACAGAGATCCGGAGGCTGGAATCTTGTATCTTGTAAGGAAGTGCTGTTGGTTTCCTGGTGCAACATCATAGTGTTGGGTGATCTAAGCTTTACATGAGGTGAAGAAGGGATTTCTTGCTGAAGGATGATGCTGGTTCAGAACAATTGGTTGTAATCCTCTTTGCTATTCTTGATATTAATAAAGTTATTCAAGTTTTCCTCCACATTCTTGTATGTTTGATGATATATGCATTTGTGTGGTCAATGCATATCTACTCCTATATTGCTTATGATTGTAGATCTCTGTTCTTCATTAGTATCATGCTGCTTTGATTCCACAAGTGCTCTTTGAAGCTGGGTAGACGAAGAAGAAGTGGAAAAGATCTATCAGAAAGGAGAGGAACCAAGCAAGGAACCAAGCGCAAGACTGAGGTTGGTGTCCTTTGTTCCCCTCTTATCTACTTCTCATAAAGGAAAGAGAAAGTAGTTTTAGTTTGTTTGTTTCTAAGATAGCTACCAGTCTTAGTGGGACTAGCAGCTCCGAGTGGACACTAGATTTCTTGATAACACCTGGTTGACTAAGAGTTGGATTGAATTGACTAGACTGATGTCCTTGTTGGAACTGGGGCTGACCAAATTGACCAGAAGGTTGGCCTTGTTGGAACTTAGGTTGACCTATCTGCCCAGAAGGTTGACCTTGCTGGGCGATAAGTTGACCTTGCTGAAACTGAGGCTGTCCTACTTGACCAGAGGGTTGTCCTTGCTGGGCAATATATTGGCCTTGATGAAACTGAGGCTAACCTAGCTGCCCAGAAGGTTGACCTTGCTAGGCAACAGGTTAGCTTTGCTAGAATTGAGGTTGACTTGGCTGACTAGAAGGTTGCCCTGAATAAACAAAGGAGGAACCTGTGGAGGCCAAAGGTTGTCCTTGAAAAGGTTGCCCTTGAAAACATTGTCCTTGTGGGCCATGATAGGTAGTATGATTCCAGGCAACCGAAAGCGAAATGTAATTCTCAACTGGGACCCCCAGAGGAAGAGACCTAGTGTAATAAATATGGGCTCCACAGTGATCATAGTAGTGTAGATGGTTATGAAAAACAGACAACGGTTGAGAACGTAAAGGGTTATGAGTCAGATTTTGGAGAGAAAACAGGTATTGCTCATATGACAATCCCGCTGGAATGGAATTCGAAGAGATTGGTACATTACTCATAGGTTGATCGACACCAGAAACCAAAGGTGAAGGATCGCTGCCAGCTGGTCCGGACGATATCCTTGTAACAATAGTAATTACCGAAGATGCAGTAATTGCACTAATAGAAGGAGTTGCGGATGCCACACACACGGTGGGCATTGATGGAATGGATGTAACTGATGTAACCTACATCTGAGGTATGTAAGTTAGGGCCAATTGAGTAGACATGAAAGGTCCAGAAGACAGAATGGTAGTATGAGACCACATAGAGCTCTGATGCAGAGATGTAGAACCAAGTATGTTAGCCAGAACATGATAACGAAGTGGCAACGACACATTTGGAGTAGTGTGGAAAGGAAAATCTTCCAGGGGAAACTGACGTTCCCTCGTTGACACAAGGCTCTCTTGACTACTAATGGGACTTGACTCATCCATGTCGGAAGTGGCCATCGAAATTGAAACACTAGGAGGATTAGATGGGAGTTCCTCGTCTAAAAATTCCCAAACATTGGGAGGAGTCCAATTGATATCAAAAGGTTTTTCACCCGGAGCTCAAGAATCAAGAGGCTGAACACTTGGGACAATAGGAAGAGTACCAGTAACAGATGATACCTTAGAAGAGACAAGAGAAAGGGGCTCTCCATCACCTAGCAGGGATGATGAATTCGGTGAGTACGCCAGGATGGCCTAACTCAAAAGTCTGGGAGAAAAGATATAATCAATAGGGTTGCAAAATTTTTCCAATAAGTGATCATGATGTGGCCAAGATTAATAAGTAAAATGTTATTGTGGATAAATAATTTTTTTGACATTGGAATGAAACATTGCCTTTTCATGTTTAAAGAGTTGAGAAAAAGGACAAACAATGACTCTAGTCACCTTTGAAGTTTAATGTGCATGAAAGGACAAGTGCTCAGATGATCCTTTTACTTTTAAAGAGTTGAAAAGGAACGAAAGTGACTGCTCTAGAATTCTAGGCAAGAGGTTAACCAGACAAATCGTAAAACTGCACATACACTTTGGTAATAAAATGAAAGAGAAATGACCAAGGACTTCCCGTACGTCAGTCAATCTTCCAGAATGATGTGTTTGGTGCATTATGACTCATAAGGTGGTAGACTCGGCTTCCTATGGATAATAGGATGATAACATAGTGGGGTCTCCCAATATATACACGACAGTATAGGGAGCACTAATCCGTACTAGCATCTATTTTATCACAAAAGGAGGAATCACCTAACCTTAGTGCAAACAATAGGGACTAGGTTTAATGACGTTGGAACACGTCTCTAGCCTAGAACTCTATATGTGTAAGCGTTAGGTTCCAATGAATTTTTAAGTTCATTCAATAAATTTTAACAGTTAATCTTGAATTAAGTCTCGATTGTAAGGCCCCATCGAATGTATCTTTAACACTTCCTAGAATGCAATTAAATAAGCAAAAAGACCATTCTCGTTGGATGAACAACTAGCTAAGGAAGAGTGAGAGGTTCAATGCATAACATCTGAAAGGAAAACAAGCAAAGAAATCAAAGAAAAAGGAACACTTCTACCATTTTCTCAAACTTGCAAGCAATTTGAACAAGAAAGAATGAGAAACATACTTTTTGCTTTTCAATGTCTTAATCTCAAGAATCTACAATTGCAAAAATTGTCTTTCAAACCTTAATACAAGATGAATGAAATTTTTTTATTTTTTCAAGTAAATGATAAGCAACTACATGAAAAAATGAATCAAAGACTCAAAACTAAAGAAATAATCCTTTTTTACAAAACTAGAAAACTATCTCATTGACTGGGAAGCAAAGCGATTTATGCCAAGTGAAAGAAGGAGACCAAACAGACAAGACAAGGAAGTTCGGTGACCAAAAGCCACACATGAATCAAGAGGATGACAAACAACGAAAAAGAAGAAGCCTCAAATAATGAGAGAGATTATACCAACCAGAGTCTAAAGATCTCAATGAATGATTAACCCAAGCAAACCAAGTAGTGGAGAAACCCTAGGGTATTTAAGTCACACAGTTTAAGAGGGAGGATTTGAAAAGACTTGAAAACTGGAACAAAAAATCTTAACAACCAACACTTTGACACAACAAAGAGGAGAAAAACAAGCTCTGAGGACAGAACACACTAGCTGATCAACCAAACAAACCTCAAAATTTAAAACTTATAGGAATTGTCTCAAGTAAAACACTAGCAACATGTGCCAACAACAAATTATCGCACCTCCCTAACCAAGCACTTTGCGACGTCGTCGCAAAAGTACATCATTTAGCTGCACCGAGCTGATTTCAAGCTTCATCATGACTATTAGACAATTTATTCATGTCGTACAATAAAAGGTGCAACCAAGAAGACAACATAGATGCAACTAATTCACGATTGTTAGGAAATAAACAGTGAAGACCCAGAATCCAAAAGTGAAAAATGAAAGTTGGACTAGTGCAGGGCCAAATCTATCACTAAGAAGGATGGGAAGGCTATAGAAGTAGTCTAACAACTTCCAGAATGAAGTATGCTACCTAAACAATAAGGAATACAATAAACCAACAAATCCAATCAACACAAAAGACAAAAGACAAGTGCCCAGTATGGTCGCCAACTTGTGACACAGGTAAGTTCCCTCTATAGACAGAGGCAACCCCTCGAGCCCTAGCATGGGTCTAGTCACTGTGTTATCGCTCAGGTTGTCCATTGGCTCCTTAAGGGATACGGCCGAGGTAACCACAGACCAAGCTTTGGACTGCCGGTCCTAGCCTACCAGTAGTCAAAGAGGGCTCTCTCTTTGGGATTTAGCTTTGTTTAGGGAATGATTTCAGGCTAGATATGATGCACATAGGTTTTTGTTTGAGTTTGGCGGGATGGATGATCTATTCAGGCAGAGTTGGCATGCGAAGCGTAAGAGGTTTAGAGAAATGGGCATGGAGTCAAGGATGTGGATTAAAGGATGTGTTTTCTTTGATGGAAGAGGAATACAGAGCAGGATAGCTACACATGGACCAATATTGAAGCTTGAAATGAGATGAAATGGAGATCAGGGAATGAAAGGTAGTTAAGTAGCTTTCATCACGTTAACAGAGGGAAGGTGAGTGAACATCATATAGGAGCAATCAAGATTTCCTAAACGATATTCATGTATGAAGGAAACTAGTGTAAATATGAGCCAAGAGGTATTCATATTCATAGGCTAATTTAGAAGATAAACATAGAGAAATAACAGGAATTGAGCACAGAGTGCTATTAAGCGAATTTTGAGCTAGTCTTCTTTTCTGTTATTTAGATCATGAAACAAAGGCGATATAAACACATTAAAACTGAAAACAGAGGCAAGAAAGACTTATTGAGCCATGAAGAAAGCACGGGAATCCTGTAATTAGCTCTTCAGCCATCAAGTCCACAATAGACAGTTCATAATCCAAATGTCCAACAATCTCTGTTCATTAAATCTCTTAAGGCATACAGCGCAAGTCTCACATGAGATTATCGATCAACCACTCTCACCCTTTGAACAACGAACAACGTTGTTTAAATAGGCAAAATATCTATTACAAATAGATCTCAGATAGATCTGATGGAGTCACTGCTTCTATCTTAATCTGTACTGAAATAAATGCAAAAAAAAAATATCTATTTAAGCTGTGCTGGAGGCAGCAGCATCAAAATTGAGTTTAGGTATGGGTCATTTCTTGTGATGCACTGGCTCTTTGGCCATAACTCTGTAATAACTGCGCATGAATCCTTTTTTCGGTATCGTTTAGGCGGTTCCATAGATTTAAAAAAATATTTTTTGCCTTTTTAGATTGTGGCGGTGGCTGTCCCTTCAGTTTGATGAGTTGCCCTTCAAATCCAGAAGGATTTAGGCTGCTGAGGTTCAGGCGGTGTTGAGGGGGCCTTCGAAGTAAAGGAAGGACTGCATCAGTGACAAAAATGATACTCTTTAAACTAAATCAGGTCGCTTTTCTCCCACTGATACACTTTGCCGCTGCAAAAATCACCCTTGCCTGCCACATATCGTTACTCAGTGTCCATCACCCACAGTCATGCTCATGTCTTTCCGTATGTCTACGTTAATGGAAGGAATTATTGAACGTCTACAAAACCCCTGATCATGTATCCTGCTGAATCATTAAAACTCCATTTTGTCTCTCTAGGAGTTCCACGCCTATTTCGAGTTTCATATCCATTTTTGTTGAGATCATTTGCGTCTTTTCTTCTAACAGCTAAATCATTAAAACTTTGTTTTGTCCCGATTTGCTCAGATTATATATATCTTTACCTGTACGATCTCCATAACCAAAGCTTTCTTTCATGTTTTGCTAGTTGTTTGACTTGTGCTGTTACTTTCTTTGTAAGCGCAGCCATCCTTGGAAGAAGTTCACGCGCATTACTTGGCAAGCCAGCAGCATCAACCATCCATGGAGATTCTTCATTATCTTGAGCGTTTGATTTTTTACCTCCTGAAGTTATTATCTCTTACAGTCTGGCCTTGGCTTCTTTCATTTCTATGCTGGCGTTATCAAGGCCATTAAGCATGGATGAATCTTTGCTCACAAGAGAAACCAAAATTGGTGTTAACGGCCTTTCAAGATCCAAAAGACCCTTCGCAAATGCTCCAGTAGACATTTGTACACGGCCCTCATCTGAACTATAAATTTTTAAGTCATGGCAATATGTACTATGCAGATGAAGCAAGCCTGTGCCTTCTCTTGCACGAATCATAAAACATCTGGAATCTGCATGATATCAAACCGGTCCTTTCTTTCATTGTACAAGTCTCGATCCAGCTTTTTCCAGTGCACAAACATTAAGAGGAATCCTTCACTGCCACATGGTAATCCTGTAAAACGTCTCACAAATGGCTGCTTCTCCTCACCATTACATCATCATTATCCCCGCATGTAGTGCTCCCTCATCTCTGCATAATCTGTTTATTTTCTCTGCATGTCTCTTATTCAACATTGGGTTCTCCTTCTCCATCGCCTCATAATTCTCTGTGATGTTCTCATAAGTCTCCACAATATCAACCCAATATCCACTAAGACAATATGAGTGCTCTATGAAAATCCTATCAGCCCACTTGTCCTTTTGTAATTCTGTTGAACATGTTCTCTCAAAGCCTTTACAATTGTAAAATACCTTAAACAGCCAGACTCACCGCAAACAACCTATACATATGTTGTAGTTTCTTGGACAGACTCGTTTGAATAGAAAGCGCTCACCTTGTGTCACAATAGGAACTGGAACATACTTGATACATACAAATATTATGGTGGAATGAATAGCTGGGAGACTTGTTACAAAGTTCCCAAATATTGCTGGAACTCCATGAACGAGTTCATTATAGACCAACCCAATTCTAGGAACTCTTACTGTGCCAAGATTTGAACCCAACTCTAGCATCAAATCCATTGAGATTTTCATCCTGACTTCACTTTGATACTTTAGGACACTTCCATAGTTCCAGATGTACATTACAAAAAGGAGGCAGGAGGCTACAACCAATGGGATCCAACTACCATCACTCACTTTCATCAATACAACTATAAAATAAGTTAGTTCAATGGTTAGAAAGAAAACCAGGAAAAAAAGTGCCAAGAATAGGTTGGTTTGCCATATCAGAAGCATGACAATAGTCACTAACATCATGGTCACCATCATTACTCCCACCTCAGAAATCCCATATGCATTTGCTATCTCGTTTTTGCCCTTAACGGTGGCAGCTATAATGATGCAAAGAATCATCAGGAACTAGTTTATGATTGGAATGTAGACCTGACCCATAAACCGCTTTGAGGTGTGTATGACTTTAAGCCTGGGGAAGCAACCAAGAGCTATTGACTGTTCGATACATGAAAATGTTGCTGAAATCATAGCTTGACTCGCGATCAGAACAACAGTAGTGGCTAGCACAAGAATTGGCCAGAACGCACCAACTGGAATTGAAGCGTAGAATGCCCGTTTTGCCATGCTTGGATTTGTTATAAGAAATGCAACTTGGCCCGTATATGCCAGTAATAGACATGGGAACACCAAAAATGTGAACGCTATCTGGACAGATCTCACTGAGAAGTGACCCAAGTCAACAAACATTGCTTCAGCTCCTGTTATGCACAACAAACAACCTCCAAGAGAAAATCATGCTCGATTTGGATTATTTGAAAAGAAGTAATAGATATAGACTGGATTGAACGCCTTGAAAACACTATTGTCATATGAAGCAATGTTGTAGAGACCAACCAGCCCAAGGGAAAGAAACCATATGGATAGAACTGGGCCATAAACAAGTCCCACTTTGCTCGTGCCAAACCTCTGTATGCTGAACAAGATTACAAGAAACGTAACAGATGCCATCACAACCACTTCTTTGCTAAAACCGGGATCAGGCTCTGTCAGCCCACTCATAGCTGATGTGACTGAAATTGCAGGGGTAAGGATGCCATCTACTATCAGCATAGAAGCTCCAACCTGAACTAAAAGTAGCAACAGAGTTTTAGTACTGAATGTTTCTCTAAGCACTCCTTGATTTTTAGGGATCTTTTCAGCTCTGGTGTAGGCAACTTGAGCCTAAAACTTGAAATATGTGCATCTGATGGCTGCTTGTTAGGGAACAAACTGACCTTTGCATACCTGCAGATTAGAGAATATAATGCAAACGTGCCACCTTCACCATTATCATTGGCTTGCAGAACAATGAATGCATATTTAATCAACGGAATAAGCGTCAGAGTGTACAAAATTAGTGAGAGTGCACCCAGAACATCTTTCTCTCCACGAATGGGAGCCTTGTTGAACACTCCACTAAAAAAATACAATGGACTGGTACCCACATCGCTATATACCACTCCAAGAGCTGCAATAAGAACTAGCCAGCCACGTAAGATGGGCACCAATACTGCATCTATGATCGAATCTTCCAATAATGTAACATAATGCATAGGACTAATGTTGTCTTGGGACAGGTCATAGATCTTCACAAACTTGTTGGTGACCATCATGAGTTGAACTTGAGAACCAGGAAGCCAGGCTATTTGTTGGATATAAGCACCTTGTAAAGCAATCTCAATTGCAAGACGGTGTGTTATTTCCCCTCGAGAACTGAAAGTGAGAATTTAGCATTCTTCATACCCAACTACAACCAAATAGTTCTCATTTATAGGGTTAAAACGAGATGAACTAGTTCAAAGCGAATCGAATTTCTGGAAAGAGGCTTCACATTAGTTTTGTCTGCTATCACAGGCGCAACAGTTGGCTGTCCAATAAGTTGCTTCACATCAAACATTGTTACTTTGTCACCTTCTCCTGCTGCAAGCCTGCCTCTGCTATTTATAGTAAGCATAGATTTGACAATAGATCCACTAGAAAGATGTGATTGAAGTCCCCTTGCATTAGAATATTCTATTTTAATCTTCATGTCCAGAGATCCATTTTTATATGCCTCCCTTAATTGCAAAAGATCTAAATTGTAAGACAAAACCTTGTCATCACCCAAAACTATCCTTTCATCTTTTGATAATACTGAATGACTAACCACGTTAATACTAGGTAGAAGTTGTCTACATAACATCAAAACATGGCCTTCAATATCCATAGCTGATGTGACTGAAATTGCAGGGGTAAGGATGCCATCTACTATCAACATAGAAGCTCCAACCTGAACTAAAAGTAGCAATAGAGTTTTCAGTACTGAATGTTTCTCTAAGCACTCCTTGATTTTCAGGGATCTTTCCAGCTCTGGTGTAGGGAACTTGAGCCTAAAACTTGAAATATGTGCATCTGATGGCTGCTGGTTAGGGAACAAACTGACCTTTGCATACCTGCAGATTAGAATATAATGCAAACGTGCCACCTTCACCATTATCATTGGCTTGCAGAACAATGAATGCATATTTAATCAACGGAATAAGCGTCAGAGTGTACAAAATTAGTGACAGTGCACCCAGAACATCTTTCTCTCCATGAATGGGAGCCTTGCTAAACACTCCACTAAAAACATACAATGGACTGGTGCCCACATCGCTATATACCACTCCAAGAGCTGCAATAAGAACTAACCAGCCACGTAAGATGGGCACCAATACTGCGTCTATGATCGAATCTTCCAATAATGTAACATAATGCATAGGACTAATGTTGTCTTGGGACAGGTCATAGATCTTCACAAACTTGTTGGTGACCATCATGAGTTGAACTTGAGAACCAGGAAGCCAGGCTATTTGTTGGATATAAGCACCTTGTAAAGCAATCTCAATTGCAAGACGGTGTGTTATTTCCCCTCGAGAACTGAAAGTGAGAATTTAGCATTCTTCATACCCAGCTACAACCAAATAGTTCTCATTTATAGGGTTAAAACGAGATGAACTAGTTCAAAGCGAACCGAATTTCTGGAAAGAGGCTTCACATTAGTTTTGTCTGCTATCACAGGCGCAACAGTTGGCTGTCCAATAAGTTGCTTCACATCAAACATTGTTACTTTGTCACCTTCTCCTGCTGCAAGCCTGCCTCTGCTATTTATAGTAAGCATAGATTTGACAATAGATCCACTAGAAAGATGTGATTGAAGTCCCCTTGCATTAGAATATTCTATTTTAATCTTCATGTCCAGAGATCCATTTTTATATGCCTCCCTTAATTGCAAAAGATCTAAATTGTAAGACAAAACCTTGTCATCACCCAAAACTATCCTTTCATCTTTTGATAATACTGAATGACTAACCACGTTAATACTAGGTAGAAGTTGTCTACATAACATCAAAACATGGCCTTCAATATCCATATCCATAAAAAGTGATAGCCTACCTTCTTCTCTATCCCTTGGATTCAATGTATAGATGATGCTCTTATCCGGATCATTTTCAGTGCTAGAAGCACAAATAGGCTCCCATATGCAACTTTTACCCACAGGCGATCCAATAAGTTCATGGGCCAGTTTTCCATAGACTTATGTTCCATATTCAAATTTGTCCATACTAAATCTTTACTTGAGCTTGGTCCTCCAGAACTGCTCATTTTGTCTTCTTCTATCACATAATTAAACATGGATACTTCTGGACAGATCTTGATGCAGAGGTCTTTAAAGTATCTACTTTCAACCCCAATTCGGTGACAGGAATGGGAAACTGCAGCCAGGCGAGCAAGATCCATGGGATCATCCAGGTAGTTGAATAAAGATTCTTTTGAAATGTGGACAAACCACAGTAGCTTTCCTTGATGTCGTGCTGAGGAAAGCCACAATGTCTTCCTGGAGCTTTATGAATAGTTGCATATGCACCAATTGAAGAATGAACTCTTGTGCTTCCTCTCGTCTGGGTCTCGGTCATCACACTGGTCTGTCCCAAATGCTTGCAGACAAGGTTTGTGCCCTCCTTGCCTCGGTATCAAATATGGAACATTGCGGAAAAAAAAGTATGACATATTTGGCCTGTAAACATGTCGATCATGAGAGATGAACAACCTGATGCAGCAGGAGGCTAACAGTGGCTCCACTTGGGGATGGCTTTACCTTGCGAAAAGTCAAGAACAACAGGTCAGAATGCCTTAATCTTTAATTGTTGTTGTTCTCTGCAAAATTCCCTTTGCCGGCTACCTTATTAATCCTACCTGCCTATTCTAATCAACACTTACTTTGCTGTTAGGTGAAATCAAATAACCAGTGTAGCCACTTAAGCAACTATAGCAAGAGATGAACTGGCTGACTGATTATTAATGAAATTGGAAGCACTATTTGGTCATGTGCCCCCATAATCAAAATTGTGGCATAGAAAGGCCGCTGCTGATGTATTTGGTCCTCACAGAGAAAGCATGCTAAAGAACTTGAGTTAGGAAGAAGTTCCATGTAGTCTACTATAGGATCAATAAAAACATCATGTGTGATAGTTTCTTCTAGGCCTTCTTGGTTGGATGGAACAACTGCATCCTCGGTAATAAGCCCTGCAACTAATCCTTCAGTCTTTGCCTTGAAAGCATAATTATCCTCAATCTTGAAGTCAGAAGGTAGTACTATTTCCTCATGACTTGGGGAAGGAAGATTTTGGAAAAATTATTTAGGATCGCGAAAATTACATGACTGAATTTGAGATTGCAAGAGTTCAATTTCATTTTCATATCTTTCAACAACTAAATCAAGAAAAAGGTTATGCGGGCGTCCAACTGTTTTTAACAACACCAATATGAAAAATTCTTCATCAAGCTGAAGTTCTGATAAACTCTCCCTGAATTCATCTAAAGCTTTATCAAATGAAAGATCTTCCACAAACCCGGTCATCCTGTCTTACTGTTAATGCTTTGGAATATGGACTATTTGGTTATAGAATTGGTTCGTTCCTCAGTGGAGTCTTAATTGAAAATGAAGTGGAGTTGCTAGGTGGATGCCTTAACTTTGGAGTGCTTGATCTCTTTCCACCATCAAAGATCAGAACTAAACATGAAAAGTTATGAAGAAAAGGAGCACTTTCTCGAGAAAACGGGGTTTACAGTGATGAACAAAATGATTCAGATCCCCAGCGGAGTCGCCATTATGTTATCGCTCAAGTTGTCCCTTGGCTCCTTAAGGGATACGGCCGAGGTAACCACAGACCAAGCTTTGGACTGCCGGTCCTAGCCTACCAGCAGTCAGAGAGGGCTCTCTCTTTGGGATTTAGCTTTGTTTAGGGAATGATTTCAGGCTAGATATGATGCACATGGGTTTTTGTTTGAGTTTGGTGGGATGGATGATCTATTCAGGCAGAGTTGGCATGCGAAGCGTAAGAGGTTTAGAGCATTGGACATGGAGTCAAGGATGTGGACTGAAGGATGTGTTTTCTTTGACGGAAGAGGAATACAGAGCAGGGTAGCTACACATGGACCAATATTGAAGCTTGAAATGAGATGAAATGGAGGTTAGGGAATGAAAGGCAGTTAAGTAGCTTTCATCACGCTAATAGAGGGAAGGTGAGTGAACATTACATAGGGGCAATCAAGATTTCCTAAACAATATTCATGTATGAAGGAAACTAGTGTAAATATGAGCCAAGAGGTATTCATATTCATAGGCTAATTTAGAAGATAAACATAGAGAAATAACAGGAATTGAGCACAGAGTGTTGTTAAACGAATTCTAAGCTAGTCTTCTTTTCTGTTATTTAGATCATGACACAAAGGCGATATAAACACATTAAAACTGAAAACAGAGGCAAGAAAGACTTGTTGAGCCATGAAGAAAGCACGGGAATCCTGTAATTAGCTCTTCAGCCATCAAGTCCACAACAGACAGTTCAAAATCCAAATGTCCAGCAATTTCTGTTCATTAAATCTCTTAAGGCATACAGCGCAAGTCTCACATGAGATTATTGATCAACCACTCTCACCCTTTGAACAATGAATAATGTTTTTGAAATAGGAAAAATATCTATTACAAACAGATCTCAGATAGATCTGATGGAGTCACTGCTTCTATCCTAATCTGTACTGAAATAAATGCAAAAAAAAAAATCTATTTAAGCTGCGCTGGAGGCAACAGCATCAAAATTGAGTTTAAGTATGGGTCATTTCTTGTGATGCGCTGGCTATTTGGCCATAAATCTGTAATAACTGCGCATGAATCCTTTTGTCGGTATCGTTTAGGCGGTTCCATATATTTAAAAAAATAATTTTTGCCTTTTTAGATTGTGGCAGTGGCTGTCCCTTCAGTTTGATGAGTTGCCTTTCAAATCCAGAAGGATTTAGGCTACTGAGGTTCAGGCGGTGCTGAGGGGGTCTTCGAAGTAAAGGAAGGAATGCATCAGTGACAAAAATTATACTCTTTAAACTAAATCAGGCCGTTTTTCTCCCACTGATACACTTTGCCGCTGCAAAAGTCGCCCCTTTCTGCCACATATCGTTACTCGGTGTCCATCACCCACAGTCATGCTCATGTCTTTCCGTATGTCTACGTTAATGGAAGGAATTATTGAACATCTACAGAACCCTTGATCATGTATCCTGTTGAATCATTAAAACTCTGTTTTGTCTCTCTAGGAGTTCCACGCCTATTTCGAGTTTCATATCCATCTTTGTTGAGATCATTTGCGTCTTTTATTCTAACAGCTGAATCATTAAAACTTTGTTTTGTCCCGATTTGCTCAGATTATATGTATCTTTACCTGTACGATCTCCATAACCAAAGCTTTGTTTCATGTTTTGCTAGTTGTTTGACTTGTGCTGTTACTTTCTTTGTAAGCGCAGCCATTCTTGGAAGAAGTTCACGCGCATTACTTGGCAAGCCAGCAGCATCAACCATCCATGGAGATTCTTCATTAACTGGAGCATTTGATTTTTTACCTCCTGAAGTTATTATCTCTTACAGTCTGGCCTTGGCTTCTTTCATTTCTATGCTGGCGTTATCAAGGCCATCAAGCATGGATGAATCTTTGCTCACAAGAGAAACCAAAATTGGTGTTAACGGCCTTTCAAGATCCAGAAGACCCTTCACAAATGTTGCAGCAGACATCTGTACACGACCCTCTTTTGAACTATAAATGTTTAAGTCATGGCAATATTTACTATGCAGACGAAGCAAGCCTGTGCCTTCTCTTGCACGAATCATAAACATCAGGAATCTGCATGATATCAAACCAGTCCTTTCTTTCATTGTACAAGTCTCGCTCCAGCTTTTTCCAGCGCGCAAACATTAAGAGGAATCCTTCACTGCCACATGGTAATCCTGTAAAATGTCTCACAAACGGTTGCTTCTCCTCACCATTACATCATCATTATCCCCGCATGTAGTGCTCCCTAATCTTTGCATAATCTGTTTATTTGCTCTGCATGTCTCTTATTCAACATTGGGTTCTCCTTCTCCATCGCCTCATAATTCTCTGTGATGTTCTCATAAGTCTCCACAATATCAACCCAATATCCACTAAGACAATATGAGTGCTCTATGAAAATCCTATCAGCCCACTTGTCCTTCTGTAATTCTGTTGAAAATGTTCTCTCAAAGCCTTTACAATTGTAAAATACCTTAAACAGCCAGACTCACCGCAAACAACCTATACATATGTTGTAGTTTCTTGGACAGACTCGTTTGAATAGAAAGCGCTCACCTTGTGTCACAACAGGAACTGGAACATACTTGATACAAACAAATATTATGGTGGAATGAATAGCTGGGAGACTTGTTACAAAATTCCAAAATATTGCTGGAACTCCATGAACGAGTTCATTATAGACCAACCCAATTCTAGGAACTCTTACTGTGCCAAGATTTGAACCCAGCTCTAGCATCAAATCCATTAAGATTTTCATCCTGACTTCACTTTGATACTTTAGGAAACTTCCATAGTTCCAGATGTACATTACAAAAAGGAGGCAGGAGGCTACAACAAATGGGAGCCAACTACCATCACTCACTTTCATCAATACAACTATAAAATAAGTTAGTTCAATGGTTAGAAAGAAAACCAGGAAACAAAGTGCCAAGAATAGGTTGGTTTGCCATATCAGAAGCATGACAATAGTCACTAACACTGTGGTCACCATCATTACTCCCACCTCAGAAATCCCATATGCATTTCCTATCTCGTTTGTGCCCTTAATGGTGGCAGCTATAATGATGCAAAGAATCATCAGGAACCAGTTTATGATTGGAATGTAGACCTGGCCCATAAACCGCTTTGAGGTGTGTATGACTTTAAACCTGGGGAAGCAACCAAGAGCCATTGACTGTTTGATACATGAAAAAGTTGTTGAAATCATAGCTTGACTCGCGATCAGAGCAGAATTAGTGGCTAGCACAAGAATTGGCCAGAACGCACCAGCTGGAATTGAAGCGCGGGATGCCCGTTCTGCCATGCTTGGATTTGTTATAAGAAATGAAGCTTGGCCCGTATATGCAAGTAACAGACATGGGAACACCAAAAATGTGAAGGCTATCTAGACAGATCTCACTGAGAAGTGACCCAAGTCAGCAAACATTGCTTCAGCTCCTGTTATGCACAATAAACAACCTCCAAGAAAAAACCATGCTCGATTTGGATTATTTGAAAAGAAGTATTAGATATAGACTGGATTGAACGCCTTGAAAACACTATTGTCATATGAAATAATGTTGTAGAGACCAACCAGCCCAAGGGAAAGAAACCATATGGATAGAACTGGGCCATAAACAAGTCCCACTTTGCTCGTGCCAAACCTCTGTATGCTGAACAAGATTACAAGAAACGCAACAGATGCCATCACAACCACTTCTTTGCTAAAACTAGGATCAGGCTCTGTCAGCCCACTCATAGCTGATGTGACTGAAATTGCAGGGGTAAGGATGCCATCTACTATCAACATAGAAGCTCCAACCTGAACTAAAAGTAGCAATAGAGTTTTCAGTACTGAATGTTTCTCTAAGCACTCCTTGATTTTCAGGGATCTTTCCAGCTCTGGTGTAGGGAACTTGAGCCTAAAACTTGAAATATGTGCATCTGATGGCTGCTGGTTAGGGAACAAACTGACCTTTGCATACCTGCAGATTAGAATATAATGCAAACGTGCCACCTTCACCATTATCATTGGCTTGCAGAACAATGAATGCATATTTAATCAACGGAATAAGCGTCAGAGTGTACAAAATTAGTGACAGTGCACCCAGAACATCTTTCTCTCCATGAATGGGAGCCTTGCTAAACACTCCACTAAAAACATACAATGGACTGGTGCCCACATCGCTATATACCACTCCAAGAGCTGCAATAAGAACTAACCAGCCACGTAAGATGGGCACCAATACTGCGTCTATGATCGAATCTTCCAATAATGTAACATAATGCATAGGACTAATGTTGTCTTGGGACAGGTCATAGATCTTCACAAACTTGTTGGTGACCATCATGAGTTGAACTTGAGAACCAGGAAGCCAGGCTATTTGTCGGATATAAGCACCTTGTAAAGCAAGCTCAATTGCAAGACGGTGTGTTATTTGCCCTCGAGAACTGAAAGTGAGAATTTGGCATTCTTCATACCCAGCTACAACCAAATAGTTCTCATTTATAGGGTTAAAACGAGATGAACTAGTTCAAAGCGAACCGAATTTCTGGAAAGAGGCTTCACATTAGTTTTGTTCGCTGTCACAGGCGCAACAGTTGGCTGACCAATAAGTTGCTTCACATCAAACATTGTTACTTTGTCACCTTCTCCTGCTGCAAGCCTGCCTCTGCTATTTATAGTAAGCAGAGATTTGACAATAGATCCACTAGAAAGATGTGATTGAAGTTCCCTTGCATTAGAATATTCTGTTTTAATCTTCATGTCCAGAGATCCATTTTTATATGCCTTCCTTAATTGCAAAAGATCTGAATTGTAAGACAAAACCTTGTCATCACCCAAAACTATCCTTTCATCTTTTGATAATACTGAATGACTAACCACGTTAATACTAGGTAGAAGTTGTCTACATAACATCAAAACATGGCCTTCAATATCCATATCCATAAAAAGTGATAGCCTACCTTCTTCTCTATCCCTTGGATTCAATGTATAGATGATGCTCTTATCCGGATCATTTTCAGTGCTGGAAGCACAAATAGGCTCCCATATGCAACTTTTACCCACAGGCGATCCAATAAGTTCATGGGCCAGTTTTCCATAGACTCTATGTTCCATATTCAAATTTGTCCATGCTAAATCTTTACTTGAGCTTGGTCCTCCAGAACAGCTCATTTTGTCTTCTTCTATCACAGAATTAAACATGGATACTTCTGGACAGATCCTGATGCAGAGGTCTTTAAAGTATCTACTTTCAACCCCAATTGGGTGACAGGAATGGGAAACTACAGCCAGGCGAGCAAGATCCATGGGATCATCCAGGTAGTTGAATAAAGATTCTTTTGAAATGTGGACAAACCACAGTAGCTTTCCTTGATGTCGTGCTGAGGAAAGCGAAAATGTCTTCCTGGAGCTTTATGAATAGTTGCATATGCACGAATTGAAGAATGAACTCCCGTGCTTCCTCTCGTCTGGGTCTCGGTCATGACACTGGTCTGTTCCAAATGCTTGCAGACAAGGTTTGTGCCCTCCTTGCCTCAGTAGAAAATATGGAACATTGCGGCAAACAAAGTATGACATATTTGGCCTGTAAACATGTCGATCATGAGAGATGAATAACCTGCTGCAGCAGGAGACTAATGCACTGCACAGACAATATCAAAGAAAACTTCCTTAGAAAGTTGGTGCTATGAAGACCTACCTTCAATCTGACGTTCGATGAAGTCCTCGTCGTGTTTCTCTAGCTCTTTGTTCTTCTAGTCATTCATACCTGAAAACAACATGTAGAGAAACACCACAAACACAAATAGAAAACAACCAAACAATCTACTTGAAGAGTTAAGGAACCTGAAGCTATCGACATACAATTTAACGCATGATATAGGAAACAAGTTGTTGATTTGTATAAATATAAGTCAAAGTAAACTTACAACTGGACCTTGACGTCATAAGCCTCCTTGAAGGGTCTTGTCAGTATGTATCCATAAGCATTTACTTGTGAGCCGTCTCCCAAGGGAACATATGACTCTCTCTTTTGTCCAAAAGGATTGATACTAGAAAGCTCTCAAGCCAACTCTACTCAAGCATCTCTCAAATCTCAACACAAATGAGGCTATTTCCACACTCCAATAACACTCTCTACCTCTACTCCTCTCTTAGAAACTTGAAACTATCAAATTACATCTAGCTATAATTCCATTACATCCAAGCTAGATGATGTTATTCATGGAGGAGATATTTATAGGAGGGAGAGGTCCCATAAGAGAAGGAAGGAGGAGCTTATCTCTTAGGGAGGTTGCACAAAAGGTGAAACAACTATCCTAGAGGAGAAAAGCGAGCTCAACTGACCCAACAACCAGCCCTAGGACCGCCCATCAAGCAATTTCATCTAGAAGTTTTGACAAGTTGTTGAAAAACTTGCCAAATCTGGCTCGTCGTGGGTGCAACATAGGGACAGAGTGAAGTCTTCGCTAGGGCTGGTGTTAGCTTGACCATCTTCGCGAGAGGGATAACTTCTGACTCACGACAACCTAGAAACTTAGGTAAAAAGGGTCTTCTTTAGGGATAATGAATTGAGACACTCTTCCTGAGATTGCAAGGAAGGTAATGACACATAATTGGCAACATGACACAGGACAAATGTCAGTAACATGGACTGGTAGTATCCAGGATCAGGGAAAGCAAATTCGGTGACAAATTACTGTGTGACAGTCTGGCTTTAGAATCTCTTCGTAGATGTTGTACCAAGAGAGTTTCTTGGTTTTATTGATGTTGCAGGCTATGTCCCCGAAGATGGGTAGCTCCTCGTCTTGGTAGATTTCCCGTGAACTGCTTCTGGAGCCTCTATGAGCAACCTTAGTGGTTGGGGGAGCCATCTCATCTTTGAAGGAGGAGATATATATACACTCGAGGTCCACATCACTTGGAATGTCAAAAATACAATCCCATGATGAGAGAGACGTCATGAAAAATCGAGAAAAACTACAAAAATAAAAGGAATTTCAGAAGCTAATAGGAAAGTTGCATAAGGAGACAGTTCACAAGGTCACAAATCTAGAAGTGCGACTGAGCAACTTGTTATATAGGTCACAAGGTCACAAGTTGCAGGGTTGCAGGTTGTAGAGGGTTGCAAGGTCGCAGGTTGCTGGGGGTTGCAAAGTCGTAGGTTGTAGGTGGAAATGAAGTCATAGGTTGCGAAGTCACAGGAAAATGGGTATCGCGGCGTTAAGACGTGCAACCTGGGTTTTGGGAGCATCCAAGAAAACAATATGAGGATTTGGGTGGTTTGGGATTCTTTTTGGCAAGGTGGTTAAGGCTTACAAGTGAAAACTCGGAAAGTTAGGGGCGAAGAACGACCATGGTTTGGTTAAGGAAGAATGAACAGGGCCGGGGCAACTGCTCTTTTGATTTTGAGGTAAAAAAACTAAGCAAAGGGGATAAAGACCCCTTAGCAATGGGATGCAGAAGGTCAGGTAGACAGGGAATGAAACTTGGAAAAAAATAATGAATGTCGGGAAGGTGGAAAGTCTCCTACCTGGACAAAATTGCACGTGTGCCCAAGTCACAAGCCCTCTGCATCTTCCGTGCGACCAAAGGAGCCATTACAATGAAAAGGGATGAGCTCCCTATTTATAGATGTGGTCACACGTGTGAAGGTCACATGGGTCTAAAGTGCGACCTTGCGACCTTGCGACTTGGTAGTTGCGAAGTCACAAGGGTCACATGGTCGCATTGATGGGCAAGTGAGGTTTATGCGACCTTGCGACCTGGTAGTTGTAAGGTCGCAAGGGTCGCATGGTCGCATTGATGGGCAAGAGAGACTGATGAAACTTTGTGACCTTTGGGACTTGTGGGTTGCACAGGTCACAACAATCGCAACAGTTGCAATATTTAGACTTAGTCGCACTTCAAATCTCCGACTTACTGATTTTGGACAAGATCTAGTGACCTAGCTACACTTAGCTGGAAGACTTAGTATTTTACGGGGTTCTTCTGGATTGGTGAACTCTTGAGCAGATCTCAACAGTGCAAGAGGTTCTGCATGATACAGGAGCTCCAATTTTTTTAAGGATTTCAACATTTTTGGAGGGGTTGTTGCAGTAGCTACAACAGAGAGATTTATATTTTGTTCTATTTAAATAAGGAGGAAAACATAGGAAACAATGATAATGGAAAATATATTTATATCATTGAGAACAAATATACCTGTATTGAATTATGTTATTAGGCTCTTTGTTCTTACCTTGTTCTTCTTCAGTTTTAGATTCAGCAACTTCGACCAACAAATTGATTCCCATAGCTTGATAATTAGCTTCTTGCAAGATTTTTTCTAATCCTTGTCCCTTTACCAACTTAGTTGCTTTGATGCCCATATCATACTCTTGGATCTTCCCTATCCACTTTCCTCTTTTTCCATCACCGTCACTATGAGTCAACACATCTTTGACAACATCAGTAGGAACATAAGCAATAATTTGAGACTGAAGAACATAAAATCTAAAAGAATTTAGTTCTTTTACCAAAGCATAGACTTGTTTTTCCATAATATTATACTTCAGATCTGCATCCCTTAACACCTTACTGAAGAATGTTACATAATGCTCCTTGTTGTCTTGATTTATCTGTAAAAGTATTGTTGCAAGAGTAAAAGGAGAAGTAAATGAAAATATCTGAAAAGTATTTTCATAATAAGGACTCACCAAAACAAGGGCTTATTGAAAATCTTCCTTGATCCTGGTGAAAGATTCTTTGACAGCTGTGGTCCTCCTGACTTCGACATCCCTTTTCAACATACCAGTGATTTATTTTACAATTTCTACAAAATTTGGGACAAACCTTCTGAGAAAAATTAAGTTTCCCAAAAAACTTTGAATCTCCTTTTTTCTCCTTGGTAGAGGTATGTTTTAATTGCTTCTACTCTTTTTGGATCAATTCTAACCCCTTCTTTAGATACAATATGACCAAGTAATTTTCCTTCTTTCAAAGCAAAATGAGATTTTTCGGGGTTTAAGGATAAGTCGTACCTTCTGCATTTTTCAAAAGTCTACTGCAAATGTTTCAATTTCTCTTCATCTGACCTGGAAAAAACTATAATGTCATCCAAATATATTACCACAAACTTCTCCTTTTCACCTACAAAGGCTATATCCATAACCCTCTGGAATGTGGCATCAACATTCATTAATCCAAAAGGCATCTTTGCATACATCACAGTGCTCCATGGAGTTGTAAACGTTGTCTTTTTATGATCTTCTAGTTGTACTGAAATTTGATTATAGCTTGAAAAACCATCAATCATTGATAGTTTAGAAGATCCTATTATTTTTTTCAAAACATGATTCATTTTAGGGAGAGGATAATTATCCTTCAATGATGCTCTATTCAAATTGCAGAAGACAATACATAACCAAATTTCCCCATTCTTCTTCCTTATAGGTAATAAATTAGCTACCCAATTAGAATATCTAAGAGGAACAATTATTTTAGCTTGTAATAATTTCTTAACTTCTTTCTTAATTGATGGAAACAACAAAGGATTAATTTGCCTCAATTTCTGTTTATATGGTTTAATTCCGGGTTTTAAAGGAATTTAATGCTGAATAATGCTGGTCTCATAAGTCTTCAGGTATTCATAATACCATGCAAACACATCAACATATTTCTTGAAAAGATCTACATGCCTATGTTTAAATTAGTTTCGAATATCTTTTTCCAATCTCACCAAATTTGGTTGTTGTTCTATTCCAAGGTTGCAGTCTTCAAGATCATATTCCAAATCTTGTTTCTTTTTAATTGACGACAACATCATTTGCATTAAACAACCTCTACAAGGGCACCAAACCTTTAGGGATCACAATATTCTTGAGCTGGATTATCTTCTGATCCCCTATAGAATCTTTAAAAGTTAATATACTGCTTGGTTCTTCTTCTTGAACTCCTTCAATTTCATCCTCTTGTTCAATCTCCAAATTAAAAATTCACCTACCAATTCCAATTTTTTTTTTTATCTGCTCTTCATCTTCGATAACCTACCAATACTTTATGTTATATGGAATGGAAGGTATATTTCTGATTTCCACTTCATACCTGAGCCTGGGATTCAATGGAGGCTTAAAAGTACTAGCTACAACTGCCAATGCATCAACTAGTCTATTGCCTTCCCTAGGTAGAAACTATATATTAAAAGAAAAAAAGAATTATCCACCAAATCCCACACTTCATTCCCATTAGATTTTAGCCTTGGATGCTTGGCTTGACATTGATTCTTGATTTGTTTAACCACTAATTTTGAATCCCCAAAAAATATATATACATTGTATTCCTAATTTTTTTGCAACTTGTAAACCAAGAATCAAAGCCTCATATTTAGTAATATTATTAGGACAATAAAATTCTAAATTATAAGAGAAGGGAATAATATGACCTTCTGGAGAAAGTAGAAGAAATCGAGCTCCATTCCCTTCTTTTGAATATGCATCATCGAAATACAATTTCCAGACTCCACTGACTACCAGCTCCTTGCTTTTAATTACTGAAGGGAGCTGCACCTCTATGCCTTCAGCAATTTCCTCAGATTCTTGTAACATGAAACATGAAAAGTCATCCTTCTCCTGACTATAAACATGATAATTACTTGAACCCTCCTTTGTGATGGTATTTACAAACCTAGTCTCTCGATACAACCTCCTTTCTTCTCCACAAAAATTGAAATAATATCATATGTAAAATCTAATATTAGCACTCCTCCCAGCTTGGCTCCTTAGGATCTAGAGAGCACCATTCCAAAACGAGTGTGAATATCTGCAACAACCACATCCATTACAATACTCCTGGATTGAATTTGAGCCAATGAAACCACTAGATCTTTAATCAATCCCACACATTTGAAATTTTTTGAATCAAAAGAATAAAGGTGTTTATAAGGTTTTGTAATTTTCAAGTTCAGTTGCTTCATAATTGAAAGTGGCATTAGATTATGAGAGGCTCTCAAGTCCAACATACAATTATGAAGAATGAAAGTATGAATAAGAAGAGAAATATAAAATAGAGGTGTAGAAGAATCTTGTTCTTCTACATGAGGGCCAAACATCACCAGTGGCCTTTCCTCTTGCAAATTGACTGCATCTGTTGAGTGATTATCATGTGAGAGATTTATAAAATTAGAGACTTGATTTTGTAAGTAGGAGTTTTCACTAACTCAGCCAAAGGAATTAGAACTTTATGTTTTCTTATTCTTTTAAAAATTAAAAGAATGACCCTCCTTCACAATTTTCGATTATTCCTCTTCATTTAACTTTTGATTTGACAGATTTTGAGAACCGACAATAGGTTTTTGAATAGATTTGTGCAACACCCTTGAGTCCTGTTTACTGTTGGAACTTTTTCCTTTGCTAAACTGTGACATTTAGGACTATATTGATATGTTGTTTTCCTTTATCAACTTTTTGTGGAGACTGTTGCTGAACTATCTGATTGGTTTTCTCCTCTGTGCTGTCTTGAACTCTTGATATCTTCCTTGACCTAAGATCATACTTTTTATGCAACTTTGCTTGCATAAAGTCTATAAACTTCTTACAATATTCTTCAATTTATTCATCATCCAGGGAGACCTAAAATTTCAAATTTGAATCTTCATTTATAACTCCTCCCTCCTCATACAAAGTAGAAATATGATTTTCCTGTTCTTTAAGTGTTTCCTCCACTGCTTCCTCTAGCTCATCTTCGATATATAAAGGTGGTTGTATTTGATCTTGGTCCTTTTTATCTCTTTGCATAATTTGTAGTGGATGTCTCCTGAACTGGGGGTTAAAATTTCTGTTTTGTACTTGTTGAATCTGCCTCGGAGGGTTTTTACTTTCTAATTCTAGTTTCACAACCTTATTAGATAGATTCCTAATGAATTTAGTCATTTCGTCAAGCTTTCGTTCATGAGAATCTTTAGGCTGACTAGTAGCCTTCACTTTTTTTTTTCCCTTGTTCTTCTCCTCAACTTGTTCCTTTGGTTTGATCTTCCCTACAATAGATAAATGTTGAAAATGCAACAAGATGATGGAGCTTAGTGAAAAGAAGTCGCCTTCACTAAGTGGGCTCGCAGGCTATTTTTGGCACAAAGTCTATTTTTAGACATATGGATCATGGTCTATGAGTTGCAGGATGCTATTTATGGATGATTGGTCATGTTGGTAAAAATATATTGAATTCTATTTTTAGACATATGGGCAGAGTCTATTTTTAGACTGCCAGTCAAAAAATAGAACAGTCAAATATTATTAGCTCTTAATAATATTTGGACTATAAACATTATCTTATCCTCTTGCAACACTTCAGTTCGAGCTACGGATGTGGCACATGCAACTACCAGAAGGAAATACACTTTTCCTATGGGTTAGTTGAGCTATTGCATGATGGACTTCAGTTAGAACTCAAGTGATTGAGTTTGGTGGAGTTGATTGAGGAGTTGATAGAGTTGTGTTTAGTTTGACTTAGTTGAACTAGTTGTATTTAGTCTAACTGACAAATACACTAGTGATAAGTGGTGTGAATTAATTATTAATTAATTCACTAATTATTAACTCATAAATCAACTAAAGAATACATCAGTTAACTCAGTGCATGGACAGTTCAATGGAAACAAGTGTTAGAGGTGGGTGAAAGGGTTAGACTACTATCAGTTGTGATTATAGCTGTGCATGAGATTTGCACAATCATTGATTGAGATTTCCAATGAGGATTGCACAGTACAAGGCAAAGGGATTTCGAACTTGGATCTGATCTATTCTCAACTTGGATTGCGCAGTAGAGGCAGGAAAATAGTGGAGGAGATTTGAACCCGTGACTTGTTCAGATCTGAGCTAGCTTGTGTGTAGCATGTGGAGATAGTACTGAGTACTTGTGAGGAGTATTGTACTATGTATTGTTACATGTTCTCTATCATTATAATATACAGAGTAGTGGGGGTTTCAGCTGTATGTTTTCCCCATTACATACTATGTTGATATGTGCGATTGATGTTTCAATGTGCGCATGCGATTGTTTTTTTCATTCCACAAATTGATGATCAATGGTAGAGGAGGTTATGTATTATGCATGCATTCCACAAATAGTGCATAATCAGGATAATCTCTGTGAATAAGTGTTATATTATTCAAATTTCTACATGTTGGATGGATGAGATTATGTCATAGTAGTGACTACGAACTATAGTAAGTTTGGTGAGGTAGAGGACTTTAGAGAGGGGACTCTTGAGCCAAAGAGTGCTCTCCTCTACTAGCTATTACATTCCTCTATTGTACAACCCCATTGTAGCTCGGGGGTCCGCAGGGAAGGAGAGTACCCAAGGAGTAGGCTAGGAGGTCAACCGATGGGTCATTGCATTCGGATTAAGCACGTTGACATTCACACTTGGAGGCAACTGACAAATAAGGAGGACAATTAGCAGCAAGTCAAGTAGAATCTTGTCTCTTGGTGAATGGTACCTATGTTGTTATAATGTTATTTTGTATGACTTCATTATGGTTTAGTTAATAACAATTAAATTAGATGATATATTCAATGTAATGAAATTCAGGAATTTTTATATAATTCTTAATCATTTTTTAGTTCCCAATGCTATTTTCTTATGGTTGTATTTTTAGTATTTAATAACAAAAAAATTATAGGGTTGGTCCCTACATACAACAAGTATATGAATTACTCATTTATGTTAGTAGTTTTTAATTATATCACTCTGGAAATGGAAAATTACAATTTTGATATTGAAGTGTTACATTTCACTACATGGGTCTCTGAATCCATCTGCATTGTTAAAATTTAGAGAAAAATGGGTCTTTGAATCCATCTATAGTGTTAAAATTATGAATATCTTTTTTTCTCTAAATTTTAGCACTGCCAATGGATTCAAAGACCCCCTTCTTGGAATCCATCTGTAGTGTTAAATCTAGAGACAAAGGGGTCTTTGAGTCCATCTGCAGTGTTAAAATTTAGAGACCCCTTTAAGAGGGTCTCTAAATCCATCTGCAGTGTTAAGTGCATAAAAATGATTCAAAATGACTAAAATTTTCTAGTCATAACAACATTTGACATAAAAATGATTCAAAATGCACATACATTATCCTGTATCTCTTCTAACAAAAACTATTATCCATTTCATTGTGAATAAAAGGTGATATAAGATTACTTGTGCTATGAAATGTTTGACTTAAATCATTTACTTATAATAGTTCATGAATCTTAATGAAGAGCATTTTCATTACCTTCATTTTGAACATATTCTAGAATATTGGCCTGGTTGAAATATCCCTTAAACATAACATATGATAAAAAAAACAAATGTTAGTAAAGAAACAAAATTGCATAAAAGATTTTCTTTCTTCTATGTTATTCTTTCCTATGCTACCGCCTTAAAACATTTACTTTGAAACATGTGGTGTAATTGCTAGTTTTATATGCTTGATGAATAGAGTGTTTAGAGTTTATATGGACTAATTTGTTATTTCCTTCTTGGGTGATATTCTTATACACTCCAAGACAAAGGAGGAGCATGATTGACATTTGAGGATGGTGCTATAGATGTTGAAAGAGCAATAATTGTGTGCCAAGTTGAGCAAGTGCACTTTCTATCAAAGGAGAATCCATGATTTAGTTCATAATGTCTTAGAGGAGGGCATAGCAATGGACCCAGGGAAGATGAAATCCATCAAAGGTTGGCCATCACCAAAGAATATTTCAAAGGTGAGATTGTCTATGGATTTACCTAGTTACCACATGATATTAATTGAATGTGTCTATAAGATTGTACATTCAATTATTTCATTACAATATAAATGAGTATAGATTGAATGGACTACAAATTGTGAAGATAATTTTCAATCGCTGAAATATTTATTAACCAATGCACCTATTCTAAAGAATTCAGATCCAAATGAGGATATTTTGGTGTGCATAAATGCATGTAAAGAAGGACTTGGTGAACCCCTTATGCAAGATAGGCATGTCATATGAATTGAAGAAAAGCAAAGAACATGAAAGAAATTATGTTACCCATGACTTGGAGATTACAACTATTATCCATGCATTGAAAATGTGAAGACACTATCTTATGGGATGAAATTTTGAGTTGAAAATAGACCATATCAGTTTGAAATACTCACATAGACAAATTAGATGGTTGGAATGCCCTAGTGAATCTGATTTTGACATCAACAATAGTAAGGGAAAAGAGAATAAAGAGGTTAATGTACTTAGCATTAAGAGGGTTCATGTAATGCATGATATATCTATTATCATATACAATATAGATGTAAAAAGAATAATTTTGGAATATTAGGATCAAACTAACACTAATTACAAATTAAAGAAGGCTTACAACAAGGTAATTCACACCAAAAATTCAAAGACTGCATGCTAGAAGAGGATGGAAACCTCTTGCAAAGGAACACAAGTTTATGTTCCCAATTCTCAAGAATTGAGAAATTTAGTGATAAGAGAAATGTGTGATGCACCATATGTTGGACACTAGGGTACCACAAAAATATTGTAGCTATAAGAATCCAATATTTTTTACTTAGCATGAAAAAACATGTGGTTGATTACATAGCCAAATGTATGTAATGTTAGAAGGTAAAGGCTAAACATAGACATCCAACATGATTTTTGTAGACATTGTCCATTCCTAAATGCAAATGACAGATTGTTACCATAATTTTCATCACCAAGCTACCAGGGATAACAAGGTGAGATGATTCCATCATGGTAGTGATGGACAAGCTTACGAAAGGCACATATATTATTTCAATTAATTTGATTGATAAGGAATCCAATATTATGGAAATTTATATAAAAAGGAAATTGTGAAGTTATATTTTGAGTTGGGATAACCTAGAAAACAAAGTGATTGTTGGGCTATATATTATAAAAGAGATGTAAGAACTTATGTTAAATATAAGTAAAAATATAAATGATACATAAGATAGGTAAAAAGTTGCTCAAACAAAGGAAAAATGCATAGATAATTTAGATTGGTTGGGAATGTGTTTTTCAAAGTGAAGGCTAAAAATAGCTCAATAAAATTGGGAAGCTATTTGGAATTAGTAGCACAATATCGTGGGCCATTTGAAATCCTATATAGGATAAGGTTGGTTATATACATTCTTACATTACTTGCATCCATGAATATTCATAAAAGTGTTTCATGTATCTTTATTGAAAAAGTATTTGCCTAATCCTAACCTTGTGATTGATTAGACTATGGTCTAGGTAAAGCACAAAGGGGACTTTTGGGTGGAGCCAATATGCATCTTAGACTCAAAATTTAAAGTGCTCCTATACAAATCTATTATCTTGGTAGAGGTCTAGTGGACCTACTGCAATCCTAAAGATACCACATGGGGGAATGAAGAGGCTATGGGAGGACTACCCATAGCTTTTTGCATGTTTTGAGGAAATACAAATGTACATTTGTGCATAAATGACTAAAGACACCACTTTTTATAGCTAGGATTACTAAATTCCATAGCTTGACATTTCATGTCCGATTAGTGGTTGAGCCCTCAAAGGTAAGCGGGACAGCCTAAAGGATTGTAATGGAGAGAAGGGAGTACTCTTCCTTGCATTATGTAGGTTGAGAGGAGTGAGAGTTGGGCATTTGGGATTTCTATAGGAGTTACTAAATTGTCAAATTATAGAGTACTAAGATGTAATTTTTTTATGAACTACATGTAAACCTATATGGTGATTTGCACCAAATATAGTGAAAAAAGTACGGGGAGGAAAATGCAACAACTTGATTTTGATCACTAGATTAGAAATGTATATTTTTATATATGATGAATGTGTAAATGCCAAGATATATAATATGTAAAAATGTAGCCAAATATCTCTAGCATTATTGGATTTCAATGGTTTCATTATGTAAGGTGACCAATGTGCGAAACTCACAATAGTCGGGAGGAGACACCAAAACAAATTACCCATGTTAAGGCTTCGTGTGGTCTAGGTCTAGTGTGATCATTAAGTAATTTTGATGGATTAGATGCCCTAGGTTATGGTTTCTTAGATCACATTCTAGTCCCACAAGTCATGGATACAATTTCAAACAAAAAAATTATATGTAAACATATATATTAAAAATAGTAATATCAAATACATCATTGATTATAAAATGGACAAGAACATATTCATGGAGGACCTATCATTCCATAAAGGAGGGGGATAAAAATGGGTTCGAGGGTAAATCACATATGCCTAAAATCTCGTGTTATTAGCATAAATTAATTATCATTACCATATAATCCCCATTTGACTTATTAAAACCAGTCATTGAATGCATTTTTGAGGTTGGTAGAAGAGTCATCTCAATTAGTTATTGAAGCATGGGCTAAGTACACTCATGAGGGGAGTAGTTTTATTGAATGCATGTAAGAGGTGGGTGAGAGAGTCATCTCACCTAGATGTGAGAACATGTGATGAGTAAAATTATCTTTTGAATCGTCCGAGTCAAAACACGCATAAGAAAAGGAATTTGAGTAGAGGAGATAGCTAACTTTCAAAAATCAAGAGGAAAAAAAACAAAAGATTTTTGGTGCTACAAGAGAAAAAAATACAATTTGTGTTGAAAACTAATCTCTAGCGTTGATATTTATGATAAGAAATAGCTTTGCATGTTTTTTAGGGGTTCTCATTTAGAAATCACTCAAGTGTTTGTGTAAAGGTTGTTGTAAGTGGTCCACTAGTAGCTATATTTCCTAAATCCCATAACTAATATATTCCTTACCAAACTATGTTAGAGCCCTAGAGGGGATGGAGATTGTCTAAGGGGCTATGATACATAGAAATAAATATTATCCTTAGATTGTGAAATATGATGGGAAAGAGAGTTCGCTAGTAGGAATTATTGTAGGGGTCACATCACTCTTAATCTACTAGGTATTGGTCTCTTAGTGCTAACTATAGACATCCATAGGAGCATGCTCACCTTTTGTGGAATCATAGCCCTATATTAGGGGTGGCCTATTGTAGAGAGAATTAGTCCAAAAATAACTATGGTTGGATGTAATATTTGACATTTGTAGCTAGTTGTGTAAAACATTTATAAGGATAAATATTCCAATCACTCTGTTATTTAATATGTAAATGTTATGCTTGAAAGTTATGTTCAATTTATGGTGTGCATGTTTAAATGTTGTTGTGCGTGATTAATTCATCTACATTCTTGAATTTGAAAATCATCAACAATGACATGAGCCTATATGTCAAACACCATACATTCATTTCTTTCAAAATGGTATTAAAGTTGGATTCATGGTAACATGCATTAGACCAAAGGTCTAAGTATGTCAGTCATCGTATTATTGGTATGATGTCAAAACCTATGAAATTTTCAAGTAGAAGAATAAGTGTGATGATATTTAATGATAGTTATCTCAAACATCCACAAAGAAATGAAAAAAAAAAAAGTACCCAGAGAATAGAGAAAGTCAATCATAAATGAATGCCAAAGAAAAATTATTGGTTCTTATTCCTTTGGAAATGGATTTTTTATAGTTTTACAAAGATATCATCTATTGAAGAGTCAATCTTTAAATTTGGCATGCATACAAATTAAGGGCTAGAAGAAACAACAACATATGCAAGTAACTAAAAAACTAGCATTTAAGATCTAGAAAGGGATCCTTCATGTGAGGTGAACTACTAGTGATGATGCTCCTTGGCGATCATGGCCTAATGTGTCACATTAGGTCCTCCTAGCTTAGATGGATATTTTCCCCTCTTTCTTCTCAATTTAGTGATGTAGCTATGTATGCGAAATTCCTACTAGATCAGTTATCACTAAACTTGTGAGCGCTACTAAAAATGGTATGATGAGCAAGGTTACAATGATGTGCATGAGCATATGAATCAAACCCTATTAAATGTGCAGATGCAAAAAACTATGTTATGAAAAAAAATGAAAATATGTTGTTGTTGTAAGCTACCAAACACTACTAACATCATATTGTGCCCATCGGAAAATTCTAATATATAAAGTGAAACAAATATCTTATCCAAGATGTAAAAACTCATTGTGTCAAGTATGTCACTCTTACATCTCAAATATTTAAGCTCTTAGAAGCTTTTGACCTCCAAAATGATCAAAATGCATACATTTGTGACATTTCACAATGAAGAAACTTTTTTAGTTTCCACACCATTAAAAAAAAACAAATGTCGAGAAGAAAACAAATGTCGAAAATCTTCAAATAAATTTAAAATAGATTGCTCAAAATTGAGCACCTTCAAATATATCTATCCATCCCAAAATTTAACACATATTGCTCAAAATTGGGTGCATTGTTAAACATATTTTACCATGATCAAGGCCAAAACAATAGCTTGACACGACAATATCAATCTCTAATCTTTGTTGTGAATATATGGAAACAGGTACAGTTCATTGGATCGATCTTTAGGATATCTAGATCAATTCCTGTTCTTCAAATTGATTGAACTCTGATGCCTTAACTGCAGATTCGTTTTGCGTTTTCACACAAATTTGTTCTACAATTTCATAGGAAATGCAGTGAATCGACGAATGGAGGGGGATCTCTTCAATAACTCGCCCCACAAAACTTCGATTTCTTCGATGCTTATTTTTGTGAATAATTAGTGAAAGAAAGATGAGCATAAGAGTAGAGAGAGGTGGCCAACATTATAATCCTAAATTATGATCTGCTTATTTCTCTCTTATTTTATTTGATAGACTCAGCCAAAATATAATTAATTTTGGCTATTATTAATTTTAACTATTCCCGTGATATAGGAGAGGACACGGTTACAGTAAATTACCCGTGGAGATTTACCAACATAAATTCTTACGGAGCTCCAGATATTAGTGTCATAGATGAATAATTGGATGTGTGGGGATCAATTTCCATGACGCAAATCTAATCTGGAGGTGCAGGGATCGATTTCCATGATACAAATATACTATGTCACTGATTCCTTCTACCCCACTTTTATGTTCATGCCCTTCCTCTCCCTTGCCTTAACTTTAGAGATTGGATTTGAGGTACACGGGGGGGTGGGATGGAGGAGGGTGAGGCGAATCAACTTGATCCTACCTACCCGAGAGGATTGGTATGGATCCACAGAATAGAATGGATGCTGGTAAAGATGGTGTTACTATCTAGGCTATTGATGCTATCGGGCAGTCTTCCAAAAGATCTTGGTATGGATCTAAATCTATATATGTGACTGGGTCAACTGCTTTGTGTATGACAACATCAACGTCGTGATCAACAACTTGAGTGACTGAACCAACTGGTGAACTAACAACTGCATAATTTGTAGGATCGACTAACACTATAAATATACCTAGGAGCATATCACTCTGTTGGTTCCCTTAGACAGACCAATTTTCATAACATCCATACGTTAGTGCCTCAAGGAGGAATAACTTATGTCTGGTAAGTTCGTAAAATTGAAAGCATTTTATTTTGGGTGTAATTTATGAACTCTTAATTTACTAGGTATTGGTCTCTTAGTGTTGATTATAGACATCCATAGGAGAATACTCACCTTTGTGGAATCATAGACCTAGATTAGGGGTGGCCTATTGTAGAGAGAATTAGTCCAAAAATAATTATGGTTGGATGGAATATTTGACATTTGTAGCTAGTTGTGTAAAACATTTATAAGGATAAATATTCCAATCACTCTGTCATTTAATATGTAAATGTTATGCTTGAATGTTATGTTCAATTTATGTTGTGTATGTTTAAATGTTGTTGTGCATGATTAATTCATCTACATTCTTGAATTTTAAAATCATGGACAATGACATGAGCCTATATGTCAGACATCATACGTTCATTTCTTTCAAAATGGTGTTAAAGTTGGACTTATGGTAACATGCCTTAGACTAAGGGTCTAGGTATGTCACTCATTATCTTATTGCTATGTTTTCAAAACCTAGCAAATTTTCAAGTAGAAGAATAAATGTGATGAGTTTTAATGATATTTATCTCAAACATCCACAAAGAAATGCAAAAACTAATACCCAGAAAATAGCCAAGGAAGGTGCAAGCTCGACAGACCTATTGTGGACTCCAGAATTGGTGCACAGATTGGAAGCATCGAAGGATAAGATCACACGCATTGTTGATCACTAGCTCAATCGAATTATAGGAGGATTCATTACTGAATTCACAGTAGATACTTCAGTCAGCTACAGCGAGGTAGAGCGACGCTTCCTCAAAGGATCACGAGGTAAGTATGTTAAGTCTTTGAACACTTGGATTAAAATGCTACTATGTGAGAAACAGGTTATGTGAATAAAATTGATGTTTAGGGCTATGTGAAGTGGGAAAATTTACAGAAACGAAGGTAGTGCAGAACTAGAAACTAGCCCCTTGATTTCACCTCCGTGAGGGGACGAGGAAGAGCTCGCGAAGGTCTCACCAAGAAGTGCGATCAATTTGATTAGGCAGAGGATTCCGCACATACCACCCCCACCCACACCACCGCCAGTGTCACCATCTTCACCCCCATCTTCACCCATACCACCTTCGACACCACCACGAACCAACATGGAAAGCGCGATAAAGTTTCCAGTGTTCAAGGGAGTAGGAAATGAAGATCCGGACCAGTTTTGGTTTGTAATAAAGGTTGTATGGGAAGCACAGGGAGTCATGGATGACAATATAAAGAAAGCAACATTGATCAGCGCTCTGCATGATCATGCGCTAACCTAGTACATTAAGCATTCTAATGACAATTTGAATGTGGGGATTGCAGATATCCAAACCGCGTTGAACAGGGACTTTAGCAGGCCGAAGTCAGAGGCGTAGTCAATCATTGGGTTCAAGGAAATCACAATTCTACCAAGCGAGACCCTTTGGGAGTTGGATCAAAGACTAAAGTGCACAATTCGCGAAGCTAACATGACGTTGACGGATGGACAACACCGAGAATGGTTTGTAGCATCATTAATGCCGCATCTAAGAAATGTGTTGTCACAATAGAGCCTAACAACTCAGGCTGAGACCTTGTAGATTGCGATGAGACTACACGAGACCCTGATATAGGATCTCAACTTGGGATTTCAGCGGATTCACGCGTAGTTGAAAAACTTGTGCCTTGACATGCAGAGTTTGAAACAAGACAGGGCAGCTCGCCCAGAAGTGCGTGACGAGGTATGGTGCATAAAGTGCAAGGGTCAGGGACATGACATGGACCAATGCCTAGTGTTCGTGAATTACCTTGTTGGAGGAGGACCAATGCCATTCAGACCAGAGGCACAAGTAGGACCTAGCGCGATGCCTGTATTATGGTGTGTGATTTGTCAAATATGGGGGAAAGCATGCTACAGACAACTGCCATATGTTGTAGAAGTACACTTAAAATTCACAACAGTTGTTATGTATTCATGTAGATCAATGGGACATGATCAACGTACCTATAGAATTTATGAGTTGATGATGGATAGGACTCCCACCTACAGAGTTCAGGCTGAAACACAGCCCCCTGACCAAAACACAGGGATGGCACGAACCGGATTTCAGGGGCGCGGACGAGGCCGAGGTGGAGGAGGACCAAGAAGAGGTCACGGACAGTTGATATGTTACAATTGCGGGGGGACATGACATTATGCTCATGATTGTATGAATCTGACACGTCCATCATGCTTATATTGTACATTGTTTGATCATGAGACGGAGGATTGTCCCACACCAATAGCACAGTTGCGTGATAAAGGAGTGCTCCAAACTCCCCTGACTTAAAACCTGCAAATGATGAGGTCTAAGCCACACAAGAAAGCCCCTAATGTGAATATTGTGCTCCAAAGTGGAATTACGACAGGGGATGATAAAGGCAAGCAGCCTGAAGAGGGTACTTGGGTTCACAAGGCTACAACAAAAGAACCAGAGTTCGATTTGGAGCATGCTAAGGAAACCTTCATGGAAGCTATGAAGAGCTTCGTTGATGCCTCCACTTTAGGAGGCAAAGAGAGACTAGAGCTGGAAATGGACCCATTGATGCTCACAACATTCCTGGAAACATGCATGAAGTTTCTACACGATAGCAAGGTTGTAAAGGGGCTACAGGAACTCATTAATAGATGTGTTGGGACCACGCCAAGAGGACCGTGCATAGTCTGGAAGATCGGAAAGCACACGACGAGGATAGGAAGGGAGATGAGATTGACCGCACAGATTAGAGAATATGAGATGGACCAAGTGATTCTGGACCTAGGATCGAACTCAAATGTTATTCCAAAGCAGACATGGGAGTGCATGGGAATGCCTACACTGCAATGGTCTCCTATCCAACTACAAATGGTGAACCAATAAAAGATCCTACCAATAGGAAGATTGCAGGGAATCACCGATGACATTGAAGGAGCGAGCCTGCTAGCAGATTTCGAAGTGATAGAGATTTTTGATGACAGCGATCCCTACCTCGCACTATTAGGAATCAATTGGGCCACTGACATGAATGGGGTGATAAATCTTAAGAATCACAAGATGATCTTTGAGAAAAATTCTTTGTGCGTAGTTGTACCATTGGACCCTACAGAAGGATCGCGCTACAAAGAGCCAGTGCATGACTATGAAAGCGACGACGTCTTGGACTGCACCTATAAGATAACCGTGCGAGAGAAAAACTGGGTAAATCCAATGGCGGATGGATGAATCTCATGGGAGCGTGAAAGCTCTTATACCTCAGATTCTAACAAGGAGATAGAACAATGGCAGAACTAGTTACACGAGGTAACCATGCTGAACTGTAACATGATGACACCATCGTTGAGTTGCGTATCAACGGAGGTAAGGGATCTACCTACGTATGATGGGTTAAGCGAGGTAGATGACTTCCTGATGGATTCAAAAGGGAGGTGCCAAAACAACAACACTTTGAGGCTTTGAAATGGGTATTGCATGCTACACTCGCAAGGTGGTGTGGTACGCACCAAGGAAGCTTTGAGGATTGGCGCGAATGCAGGAGGATGATGTGCATATGGTTTGGGAAGCCTCAGATGCAATTAACAAACAAGATTGCTATATAGGATGATCCACGTGCACAACTGTCAAGATGGATATAGGCATATCTTAAAAAACATGCACAGATGCACATAGACTTCACGTTGGGAGACATAGTCAGTAAGCATGTGCGGGCAAGGTGATGGCATGAATTACCCCTTAGATTAGAACAATGGAGTATAAAAAGACCAAGTGCGTAGAAGGTTATCCACGCCGAAGCCTTTAACGAAGTATGCGAAGCATTGAACAAGGTACACAATGTGTAGTGGACTTATTGGGACCTGTGCGTACCAGCGGTTCTGTGGACTTATAGAACCATGCGCAAGAAACTGATAGAGCAGGCACCTCTGAGGCTAGAATATGGAGCGAACGTTGTAATCCCCATAGAGTATAAAATTCCTAGTCCACGCATAGCATTACCGGTAGATAAGATGGCTCGCAGAGCCTTGGAAGAAGGGGTCGCATAGCTGAACAAAGCAAAGAACTTGGGACCTAACAAAGAAATTTGATAGGGTGACCTTAGGCTCCAAGAACTCATGAAAGAAATGGTGCAATTACAGGAGAAAAGTGCTCTAGTAGAAGTGGAAATCAAGAAGCTTGAGGACGAGATAAAGGCAAATTTTCTCGATAAGAAAACCAGGGTGATAAAACAAGGTGTGCATGATTACCTTGACGAATTTGGGGACTACCACCGAGAGTTGATCAACCTGATGCCTTGGATCAAACCGCATGTTACTAAACAGATCAACCATGGTGGCACGCTGCAGATGATAAAGTGCACGACATAGCCAGTAACAATAAAAGGTGGGTATTTTCCAGGAAAAGTGATGGATGACCGGATGAAACCCAATACAAGTGGTGTGGCCACCTGACTAGCCGTGGGAAGTACAGTCTTAGCACTCCAAGCAATTGAAAGGAGGCGTGGGACTGTAAATTACTATGGCCTAGAGCTGCACGATGTTGGAACTATGCATAGGAGTAAAGTGTCACAAGGTCCATGACCACGCAAGGGAGACTGTGCTACCGCATGAGTTGGCTGGAAAGTGACCGTTGGAGTCATTATTCACGATGACGCTCGACTTGAGACCAAAGGGAGTAGATGGTAGGCATTTAAGACACACTTTATGGGCAAGATTTGGGAAAATATGCCACCAAGGGAGCATTAATGAACCAGATTTGGGGGGAATGATCGAATTCAAATTCAAAAAATGTTATAAATTACAAAGGGTTGCCCAACAAAAAACACTTGGTCATTTGTGAATTGATTTGTCATATGCCCCATGTATTCTGAATTGAGACCTATTTGCCCTGTGTAGAGCATTGATTAAGCCCCTGATTAAGCAACTAAGAAATTTATGTGCGAGCAAGATGGCAACATCTGAGGAAGCTAGGGAAATTGCATAAATGACCAACGAAGAGGCTGCATAGGCCCTGACTGTGGAAGATGCCCCTGAAGGCATCAGGATTGTGGCAGAAATCCCTAATTCACCACATGCCAAGGCTGAAGAAAGACAAACAGTGGATGATCCCGGTGTGTGTGTCCCCGTGAAACCTGCTACGCACCAGATTAATGATGAAAGAGAAGGGGAAAGCAATTAACTTGGAAACCGATGAGGAGGAGGAAAACCTCGAGGACATCATAATTGAAGAAGATGAGTACGAGGGCATGGAGGAAGAAACCGAACCTATGCATCCTCCAACCAAGCTTCTCGTGTATATTCCTCCGCGACATGGGAAGGCGAAAGTGCCCAAGGACCTCGATGAGAGCAAGAGCTCTCTCCAAACTCTGCTCCTCCCAGACGACATCATCTTTGAGGTCACGCACCTGGAATGGGTGTCGAGCTTGAAATTTGAAGATTGGGATCTCGCTGACCATGAGAAGTTCCCTCATCTAGAGACCGCGCAGCCCATGAAGCCCAAGTAGAACACTGCGGCGGGGGTTATCAAATTAGAGCCGCGAAAGTGGTTACGCATAGTGGACAAGGCAGGGTTAGTAAACATGCTCTAGTGATGCAGGTGGATATTGGTGGCCACCTACCAATTCCACTTGGACCCCCACCATTTTTTCTCTCTGCATTTTTAGTTTCCTTAATTGTAGCACAACTTACTATTTTTAGCAGTTTTTCGGATCCTGAACTTCTGGAGCCATTTTGAGGCCCTAAACGACGTTTTTTGGGAAAACTGGGAGCAACATGGGTCCATGGACTGATGTTGCTCTTCCCAAAGTTGTAGGTCTCGGATAGATTTTTCTAACGAGATATTGTGCACGTCAAACTAAGATCATATGCAAAAGTTACGACCCCGGGAAGTTGATGTACCAATTTACCCAAACGAGGCCCACAGTTTGGCGTTTCATCTTCTAGGGTTAGGTTTTTGGATGTTTAAGGTTTTCCATTGTTTCTCAACAATAAATAGGCATTCAAGCCTCATTGTAAGATGGTTCAGAGGCATGTAGCCGCCACATCTCTTCTCAGATATAAGCTAGCATCACCCTAGTTGGTTTATTTCCATTACTGTTCATAAGCATATTTCAGTATTTTACATTAATGAAATGAAGTATTATTTCCGCTGCATATATTTGTTTATGGTTATCTCTGTAATTTGTTGTGTTCCTGTTTAAATCTAGATCAATGGTATCAGAGCGGCCTGCTTTTTCTCTGTTTTTCTTTGCATGTCCCCAATGAGGTCGAGATATAAGGAGTTAGGGCTTGAACTAGTCAAACCTTTGCAAGACCAACTTCACAAATCCCAATGGCCTCCCATGGCGGATGAGAAGAAAGACGAGGGGGCAAGAGATCCTATCAAAATCTTGCTCGAAGAAGCCCTCAAGTGACAAAGGAATGCGATGATGGACAACTTTGCCCAGATCCTTCAGCGGCTACCCAAAAGCGACGCATCGGCTTCCAGCAGCTACTCTAGAAATGCCACACCCTTTAAGGTACAAGTTAATGTTGAAATCCCCATATTTGAGGGTAAGATAGATGCAGATGCCGTAGATAAACGGTTAAATCTGCTAGAGGGTTATTTTTCTGTTCATGAATTTTCGAGTTGGGAAAAGATTGTTTTCGCTCTTCTCAAAGCGGCCCCCCATGTCAAGGACTAGTGGGAAACCTACTGCGAGTAGAAGGATGAAAATGTCGGCTCACTATTCTCAGCCGCACCCACCTAGAATTCATTCTGGGATGCCATCAAGGAGCAGTACTACCCTATTGGAAGCTATGAGGATCAATACATAAAGTGGACCACGCTGCGGCAAGGAAGGGACCAAGACGTGCCGAAGTTTACTAATCTTTTCCATACCCTTCGCACAAAGTTGGGTATCAAGGATTTGAAGTAGCATTTGATACTCAAATACCGCAGCTGCCTGCACAAGTACATCCAGGAAGAAATAGAATTCCTAAACATCTCCTTGCTTGGCACAACATACCGATATTCCATCAAGGTCGAGCAGAAGTTTAAACAGAATAAGTGAGACTTTGGATTTATGAATCTGAAGCAAGGGAAAGGTGCCCCTAAACCACAAAACAAAGGACAAAGCTAAGGCGGGGCAGCCCAAGACAACCCGCCAAAGTTGCAAGCAAAGAACGGCACTGTGAAGCCAAAAAAGGACATGGGAAAATGGTGTAAGTTCCATAAGAGCTCCACTCACAACACAAGTGAGTGTAGGGCCAAGCAGTCGCTAGTGGCTGAGCTAAAGGTTTCAGAATCAGATGCATGTTCTGACTCTGAGTCAGAACCTGACAAGGGGAATGACAAAGGGAAGCAGATTATCGATGCGGAGCCCAACGCCATAGTTGCCACCACGAAGATACGGAAGGAGGAACCCGAAGATCCAGAGGAGGAGGAGCGTCTCTTCCACTCCCAGATGTGGGTAAAGGGATCCCCGCTACAATTCATTGTCGATAGCGGGAGTCAAAAGAACCTCATTTTGGCAGAGGTCGTAAAGTGGTTGGGCTTACCGACCACAGCACATCCACAACCATACACCATTGGGTGGCTTCACCAAGCATGGGATCTTCGCATGAGCCAGCAGTGTCGCCTTCCATACAACATCAAGCCCTTCATGGATGAGGTATTGTGTGACATTGCACCCATTGAAGTTTGTGATGTATTATTAGGACAACCATACTTGTGGAAGCGACATGTTGTGTATGAATCACGGCCTCGTGTTGTTATTGTTACATTGGGAAATAAGATGTACAGGATACTGGAGGTAGCACCGCCTACCGCCATCTCTTTGGTCACTGCAAAACAATGCAGTAAGCTCATTTCAAAAACTGGGAAATTTGTTTTCCTGATGATATGCCCTCAAGGAAAGAAGAAGACAGTGGCCACGACCTCCAGACAAGGACCCTCCATACGACAAATATAGATGGACAAGGTCGTGGAGGAGTACGAGGACATCTTCACCTCACTCGCAAGGGTTCCTCTGCACTATCAGAACCTGAGGAGCGCCGCTACATAATGGACCAATCTATTGGCACTCCGTTCTGGAGAACGATGAATTCAAGACGCAGATTCAGGAGCTGTTGTAGAAAGGTCACATCCATCCAAGTTCATCGCCTTGTGGGAGCCCGATCGTGTTGGTACAGAAGAAGGATGGGACTTGGAGACTCTGTATTGACTATCAGGCACTAAACAAGATCATTATCTGTAATAGGTACCCAATCCCATGGATTAATGACCTCCTAGACCAACTAAAGGGGCAAAATATTTCAGCAAGATCGATCTGAAGTCAGGATTTCACCAGGTACCAATCGAACCCTCTGATGTGTGGAAGACTGCCTTTAAAGCCAAGGAGGCCTTTTCGAATGGTTGGTTATGCCTTTTGGATTGACGAATGCTTCTACAACCTTCATGAGGCTAATGGATGACATCTTGTGGCCATTCATCAACTCATTTGTAGTGATATACTTGGATGACATTCTGATCTTCAGCCAAAGTTGGGAAGAGCACCTCCACCACATCCAACAAGTTCTCCAAACACTGCGGCAACACAAGCTATGTGCCAATTTGGAGAAACGCACTTTTGGCATGACCTAGGTTCAGTATCTGGGATACATTATTGATGAACAGGGGGTGCATGTGGATCCAGCCAAGATCCAAGTCATTCGGGATTGGCCATCTCCAACCACTTTGACAGAGCTCTGCAGCTTTCTAGGTCTTTCCAACTTCTATTGAAAATGCAACAAGATGATGGAGCTTAGTGAAAAGAAGTCGCCTTCACTAAGTGGTCCCACTGGGCAAGTTTTTTGCGCAAGTCTATTTTTAGACTATGTCTATTTTTAGACATATGGATCATGGTCAATGAGTTGCAGTATGCTATTTGTGGATGATTGGTCAAGTTGGGAAAAATAGATGGACTTCTATTTTTAGACAACAGCAGATGTACTGTCAGTCTAAATATAGAACAGTCGAATATTATTAGCCCTTAATAATATTTGGACTATAAACATTATCTTATTCTCTTGGAGCACTTCAGTTCAAGCTACAGATGTGGCACATGCAGCTGCCAAAAGGAAAAACACGGTTCCTATGGGTTAACTTGAGCTATTGCATGGAGGACTTTAGTTAGGACTTCAGTGATTGAGTTCTGTGGAGTTGGATCAGGAGTTGATGGAGTTGTGTTCAGTTTGACTTAGTTGAACTAGTTGTAGTTAGTCTAACTGGCAAATAGACTAATGTTGAGTGGTGTGAATTAGTTATTATTAATTCACTAATTATTAACTCATAAAGAAACTAAAGAATACATCACTCAGTGCATGGATAGTTCAGTGGAGACAAGTGTTAGAGGTGAGTGAAAGGGCAAGACAGTTGTCAATTGTGACTATAGTTGTGCATGTGATTTGCACAATAAATGGATTGAGTATGCCAATGAGTTTGTGCAGTGTTACACAAGGGAAACACGTGAATGGTTCAGCAATTCATCAGTATTCTCATGCAGGATTGCGCAGTGGAGGCAGGCAAGCAGCGGAGGAGATTTGAGCCAGTGATTGATTCAAATCTGAGCTAGTTTGTGTGTAGTAGGTGGAGATAGTACTAAGTACTTGTGAGGAGTATTGTACTATGTATTGTTACATGTTCTCAATCAATATAATATACAGATAGTTGGGGTTTTTCAGCTTTATGCTTTCCCCGGGTACGTACTGTGTTGATATGTGCGATTGATGCTTCAATGTGCGCATGTGATTGATGTTTTAATACTACAAATTGATGATCAACGTAGAGGAGGTTATGTATTATGCATGTATTCCACAATTAGTGTATAATCAGGATAATCTCTGTGAATAAGTGTCATATTATTCAAAATTTCTACAACTTCTACCGTAGGTTCATGTTGGGGTTTTCTCATATCACATGGCCCTTGAGTCAAGTCACCAAGGGAGGAGTGAAAGCAAAATTCTTTTGTTCTAAATCTCAACAGAAGGCATTCATAGAGTTGAAATATCGCCTCTACATGGCACCAGTGCTCGCATTACGAGATTTGCAACAACCATTTGAGGTCGAGATAGATGCCTCTGACTATGCTATTGGGGTGGTCCTTACTCAACACAGGCATCCAGTGGCATATCACAGTGAGACACTTTCAGACACAGTCCGGAAGTATCCCACTTATGACAAAGAGATGTATTCCATTATGCAGGCCTACCGACAATGGAAGCATTACATTTTGGCGAAGGAAACGGTCATCCACATAGACCACCGACCTCTGTAGTTCATACAGACCCAAGGGAAATTGCAAAAAGATCGCCATCAGAAGTGGTCTACATACCCACAATAGTTCCATTTGAATATTAAGTATAAGAAGGGCAGCACCAATAATGTTGCAGATTGCCTCAATCGACCACCAATCATGGCGTTAACCACCGTGCTCAACTCTTGTGGGCACGAGACTTCTAATTGGCCACTTCTCTACAAAAGCGACCCAGAATTTGGCCACACATACCAAACACTCTTGGAGGGTTGGCATGTTCTAGATTTTCACCTCCAGGATGCCCTGTTATGCCACCTGGGTCACCTTTGTGTTCCTTGAAGAGAGCGTGACAAGATGATTTGGGAAGCACACTATAGTCACGTTGTTGGGCATTTCAGGGTCGAGAAAATAGTGGCAGTATTGCAAAAGTATTTTTATTGGCTGAATCTTCGACAAGATGTCGAGAAGTACATCAGATCATGTACTACCTGCACCATTTCCAAACCGACCATCAAGAAGCAAGGCCTCTATACCCTGTTGCCTACCCCTAGTCGACCTTGGGAATCCATCTCCATGGATTACATGTCAAGCCTTCCTTCCACTAAGCATGGAAATGACTGTGTTTTTGTGGTCGTCAACAGGTTCTCGAAGATGGCCATTATGGCAACATGCAAGAAGAATATCACAGCAGAAGCCCCTGCTAAACTCTTCTTTGAATGTGTGTGGGTGCACTTTGGGATCCCACAGTCTATCATCTCAGATCGGGACAGTTGGTTCCTCAGTAAATTTTGGTCCAGTCTCTAGTCAATGCTGGACACCAAACTCACTAAGTCCACATCCTTTCATCCTCAAACTGATGGCCAGACAAAGGTTGTCAACAAGATGATTGTACACATTCTGCGCATGTACAACTCAAAGCATCCACGCACATGGGATGAGAGCCTCCCCTATGTTTAGCACAACTATAACCGAGCTCTTCACAACCCGACTGGCCACAGCCCTTTTTAGGTGGGCTTGGGATTCCAACCATTATGCCCCATTGATGTGGCCATGCCACTTGCAGTTACTCACACAGATTCGGCTCATGTCCAGTCCGAAACAGACAAGGAAACCAGCTTCATTGAGCACATCCAACATATTCGCCAGTAGGTCCATGACATTCTGAAGAAATCAAATTCCAAGTATAAGCAACGACATGATCAACATCGGGTGCCACACAAGTTTCAAGTGGGTGACAAAGTCTGGTTGCATTTGCAAAAGGAACACCTTACTGGAGCCTATCGAAAACTGAGACCACTCCGATATGGTCCTTACACCATTACTAAGGTTGTGGGAGATAATGCATTTGAGCTCAGCATTCGCCCATTCCTTGGCCTGCACCCAGTGTTCAATGTGGACTGCCTTCGGCCATAATTTCCACCATTACTAGACACATCCGACATTGCAGAACAGCTCACACCCACATAATTAAATCCAGATTGCATGGAACAAACTGCAACTAATCGGATCATGGACACACAGATCAAGAACACTCACCAATAGAATATCCAACTTGTATCGAGTTGTCAAAGCAGGCCAACTCCTTCACCAGGGCAAGTGGCTCACCAGGGACCAAGTTCAGCAGAAGTTTCCTCATCTCATGGGAGGAACTCAACGCAATGGGGACCATTGCTTCCTAAGGGGGGGGAATGATCCAAGTGGATATTGGTGGCCACCTACCAATTCCACTTGGACCCCCACCATTATTTCTCTCTGCATTTCCAGTTTCCTTAATTGTAGCACAACTTACTATTTTTAGCAGTTTTTCGAGTCCTAAACTTTCGGAGCCATTTTGAGGCCCTACACGACGGTTTTTTGGGAAAACTAGGAGCAACATGGGTCCATGGACCGATGTTTCACTTCCCAAAGTTGTAGTTCTCAAATAGATCTTTCTAATAAGATATTGTGCACGTCAAACGGAGATCATATGCCAAAGTTACGACCCTAGGAAGTTGATGTTCCATTTTACCCAAACGGGGCCCACAGTTTGGCATTTCATCTTCTAGGGTTAGGTTTTTGGATGTTTAGGGTTTTCCATTGTTTCTCAATAATAAATAGGCCTTCGAGCCTCATTGTAAGACAATTCAGAGGCATGTAGCCGCCACATCTCTTCTCAGAGATAAGCTACCATCGCCCTAGTTGGTTTATTTCCATCACTGTTTTTAAGCATATTTCAGTGTTTTACATTAATAAAATGAAGTATTATTTCCGCTGCATATCTGTGTTTATGGTTATCTCTGTAATTTGTTGCATTCCTATTTAAATCTGGATCATCTGGTTGTTGCATTTCCACCACACCCCAGTGACGATCTTTGTCATCAGGAAGTTTCTCTGCCTAGTGCATGGTAGGTGTTTATGGCTGGAGGAGCCATCCCCATCATGGACCACTTAATCCATCGCATTACCCGACTTTCGTGCAAAGGAGAGGACCCTGCAGATTGTCCGCACAGGAAGAGTAGCGATTTCGCCATCGCAAAGGCCATGAAGAAGAAATACAAGCTGGAAAAGAAGAAGCGAGTCTATGTGATCTCCAGTATCAACAACAAAGAGGTCAGGGCGGCGAGTAAAGTTATGTACAAGTGTCACGCAAACAAGGTACTTGTGCCGCTGATGGCCCTTACTAAGCAGTGCATGGAGGGGGTCTAGTTTAACTGGTCCGAGTTCTTATGTAAAGAGTTCCTAGAAAATTGCCGTGAGGCCTAGGAACAAGGAAAAATGTTCCACTATGCATGGCTTCTGTTGTCCATAGTGCTAGTGGCAAGAGAATTACCAGAGGACAACCAGTTCCCCACAATTGATAGGGATCTGCCAGAGGCCGCGAAGTACGCATCACTGTGGGCCATGAAAGACGTGAACCAAATCCACGATAGCAAGATATTCTAGGTGTTCATGGAGATGAACATCAGAATGGGGATTAACCGCACGCCGCAATTATCATCCACTGTCTACAATAGCCTGCAAAGTTTTGCAGAATTTAAATCAGACTTCCACAACATATATATTAGAGCACGCAAAGATCTGACCAAGAAATGGAGTGAGCTACCCTTCATAGCCACAAATGACGTAATTTTCGATGTAATGGATACATAGCCACCGGAGTGGCGCACCCCAGACATCGCGGCAGTAGAGAAGTTTGTTGCACAGAAGAAGAAAGAGGAGGCCTAACTGTGCATGACACAGTTGGCAGAGAAGAGAAGGCAGGAAGCCGCTGCAGCAAAAGTGCAGGAGGCACGGGACGCTACGCAGACAGCAGCAGAACGGAAAAAGGTCGCAGCAGCAATAGCACAAGAGGTAGCCAAGAAGGTGCACGAGGGCTAGAAGTCGCCTTCACATGGGCAAAAAAAATAGATGGAGATAGAGGAAGAAGAGCACGGTGCAAACCCACAAACAGTGTCAACACTACTAAAGCATCAGCACCTGAGCAAGCAGATGAGGCCGCACAAAGAGGTGAAATCATCCAAGTTGTCGATCGACCCAATCACCCTTACTGAGGGTGATCTGCACGACATAGGCAAAATACTGTGCAACGTCACCACAGAGGCCCTCCAGAATTTCACGAAGGAGAATTAGATTGTGTTGGGGGCCCTCAAAGCATAGATTCAGGAGTTACAGGTGCACACTCAGGCTAGTACCCTTTCAACCAGTCTCGTAGTAGGGATAGCTATAGCCGAGCAAATGCTACGTGCTCGGACAACTAACACCATAGTGCTGCCAGAGGGGGCACTGGTTACAAAAAATGAGGTCGACAAGCCTATAGTTAGTGCACTAAAAGGGATAGGGATCAACATGGTTGCACTCCCACGGGAAACGCTCTATATGCTGCAGGATGGGATCACTGCAGAACTACGAGCTAGGGAGAGCCGCGCGTTGCAAGTACTGAGCGAGCAAAAGATCAACATGGAGCAGTTGAGCTTGTAGCGTGACAACGTGGTGTAGCAGAACAGGCATATGGTACAGGTACTAGAAGAAGCCTGTTAGATGGTCCCTGAGTTGGCCATCCCAGCAGACGCACCAGCAGAGGCGTGCATCCACTGACTAGCAGTAGGGGTGTGTGAGGTGTGAGAAGAAATGACCAAGGTTCAGCTGGAGCTTAACCTTCAGATAGTAGAGCTACGGTTGAAGGTGCAGCCATCCACCGCTTCGGAAATAAGATAACAGCGCACCAGTGCTATTACATCGGGGATGGAAGAGATCAGCAGTGTAGTAAAGGATTGCACCAGAATGTTGGAGGAGTCATTTGAGGTCCTCACTAATCTGCGGGAGGACCCTAACATCCAGCACTTAAGAGACAGAGGCACATGAGATCCAGTAGTAGTATGACAGCATCAAAGGGACCGCGTAGACAGTGGCCCTCACTCAGAGGCTCGCGCGAATGCAATAGGCCAAAGCGTTGAAAGAGCAAGTGGATGCAACACGGCACAGAAAAGCAGACTTGAAGGAATGCGTTCAGCCTTCGATCGATGAGGCCTTCGTCATTACAGCAACAATTGAAGGCAAGCTCACTCAATTGTAGGGGACACACGAACAGATGCAAGGAAGTGATTCCGACACCGCGGTCTCAGAACAACAGGTACAGGAGATTCAACAGGCAGCCACTCAGTGCACTATCGACCTTGCAGCGGTTCGAGCAGAGTTGGAGGAACTCCACGCGAAGATCTCTGCACCAACATAGTGACTTGAGGGTGAGTCACGATGTTTGTGTTGGGGGTTGTTGGGCATGCAATCCCCCCCAGGGCATGTTTTGGGGCTTAAAGCCCAAGTTTTGACCAAGTCCATTGTAAAGACTTCGTGATTTGTGGGCACGAAGCGTGAAGTCATAATAGAGTCACAGAGTTGTTTGCCCTTGTTTTTGTAATGTAATGTCAGCTTGAAAGATCTACCCATGATCCGCAAACCATGGGATTATATATATAGAGCAAGGCTCTAAGTGTAGAAAACACAAAATAAGATCGAAGGATGATAAGTCTAAGGAAGTGATTGAGTCGAAGTGTAAGTTGTGTCTTTGGGTCATAGAGTAGGAGAAGGCTCTCCAGTTGAGTGCGCAGAGGCCTAGTAGTCCGCAACTAGGTGTGTGGACCCCTGCAGCTGAGTGCGTAGGGCAGGTCGAGTCTGTAACCATTGGAAACATCAATCAAGAGAAGTTTTATCATATTTTTGTGTATCTTTTCCTATTTTAAGTATTATTGGGTATGAATTGCAAGTTTACTGTTTATTTTTTATGAAAACTCATATGAATGTGTTGTATAAATAAATATAACATAAGGAATCCATTTACGCTAAGATAACTAACTAGTGTAAGAAGATAAGTAAGATCCCGAGTGTGACTTAGGGGAATAGTGCAGAGTGCTGCTTAAGCACCCTTGGTTAGGGTTGCGCAAAGGCGAATATATCAGGGTGCAAAGGCCAAGGAAGTGCACGAAGTAACCCGCATGAAGGAACTAACAATTGGACCGAATCAACCCCGCAGACATCTCAAGGGTGCAGAAACCTAGTTCTAGCACACCCCCATACTACTTCGGGTGAGACCTTAGTCCGCGCTCCATGGACTATTGCCGAAAGGGCCAGTAGTACAGGGATTTGTTTGGCTAATTAACTTTGAACCTGGGTCAGGCCCTAACAAGCTAACACCTACCCGAGAGGATTGGTATGGATCCACATAATAGAATGGGATGTTGGTAAAGCTAATGTTGTTATCTAGGAAACTGATGCTACTAGATAGTATTCCAAAAGATTTGGGTATGGATCTGAATCTATATTTGTGACTGGGACAATTGCTTTATGTATGAAAATATCGATAATGTGATCAACAACTTGAGCAATTGAACCAACTGTTGAACTAACAGCTGCATAATCTACCGGATCGACTAGCACTAGTAATATACCTAGGAGCATATTGCTCTATTGGTGCCCTTGGACAAACGAATCTTCATAACATCCATATATTAGTGCCTCAAGGAGGAATAAATTTTGTCTGGTAAGTTCATAAAATTCTAAGCATTTTATTTTGGGTGTAATTAGTAGCAACACAAATTTGGGTGTAATTTATGAACTATTAATTTACTAGGTTTTGGTCTCTTGGTGTTGACTATAGACATCCATAGGAGCATGCTCGCCTTTGTGGATTAGTCCAAAAATAACTATGGTTGGATGCAATATTTGACATTTGTAGCTAGTTGTGTAAAACATTTATAAGGATAAATATTCCAATCACTTTGTTATTTAATATGTAAATGTTATGCTTGAATTTTATGTTCAATTTATGTTGTGTATGTTTAAATGTTGTTGTGCATGATTAATTCATCTACATTCTTGAATTTTAAAATCATGGACAATGACATGAGCCTATATGTCAGACAAGTACATTCATTTCTTTCAAAATGGTATTAAAGTTAGATTTATGGTAACATGCCTTAGACTAAGGGTCTAGGTATGTCACTCAACGTCTTATTGCTATGTTGTCAAAACCTAGAAAATTTTCAAGTAGAAGAATAATTGTGATGAGTTTTAATGATATTTATCTCAAACATCCACAAAGAAATGCAAAAACTAATAGCTAGAGAATAGAGAAAGTAAATCATAAATGAATCCCAAAGAAAAAATATTGGTTCTTTTTCATTTGGCAATGGATTTTGTATATTTTTATAAAGAGATCATCAATTGAAGAGTCAATCCTTAAATTTGGCATGCATACAAATTAAAGGCTAGAAGAAACAACAAAATATGAAACTAATTAACAAACTAGCATTTAAGATCTAGAAATGGATCCTTCATGGGACGTGAACTACTAGTGATGATGCTCCTTGGAGACCATGGCCTAACTACTAACATCATAGTGTTCCCATCGAAAAATTCTAATATATAAAGTGAAACAAAGATCTTATCCAAGATGTAAAAACTCATTGTGTCAAGTATCTCACTCTTACATCTCAAATATTTAAGCTATTAGAAGCTTTTGACCTCGAAAATGATCAACATGCATACTTTTGTGACATTTCACAATGAAGAATTTCTTTTATTTTCCACACCATTTTAAAAAACAAATTGCCGAGAAGAAAGAATGTCGAAAATCTTCAAATAAATTTAAAACAGATTGCTACAAAATTAGTGCCTTCAAATATATCTATCCATCCCATAATTTAACACATATTTCTCAAAATTAGGCGCATTGTTAAACATATTTTACCCTCATCTAATTCCCACCAAAAAAACAAAGGCTAGAACAATAGTTCGGCATAGCAATATCAATCTCCAAGCTTTGCTACAAATATATGGAAACAGGTACAAGTCACTAAATTTCTCTTTAGGATATCTAGATCGATTCCCATTCTTCAAATTGATTGAACTCTGATGCCTTAGCTGCATATTTGTTCTACATTTTCACACAGATTTGTTTTATGCTTTCACAGGAAATGCGGCAATGATTCACAGCAGTTTGGGTTTTAGGGTTGAATTTCCATATGTTGACGGACAGGTGGATGAAGGGGGATCTCTTCAATAGCTCACTCCAAAAAACATCGATTTGTTTGACACTTATTTTCCTAAATAAATAGTGAAAAAGAGATAAGCAGAAGAGCAGAGAGAAGTGGCTGACGTTATAACCCTAAATTATGATATGCTTATTTCTCTCTTATTTGATTTGATAGACTATGCCGAAACATAATTATTGTTTACTATTATTAATTTTAACTATTCCTGCGATAGAGGAGAGGACATGGTTATAGTCAATTACCCGTGGAGATTTACCAACATAAATTCTTACGAAGCTCCAGATATTAGTGTTACAGGTGAATAATTGGAGGTGTGGGGATTGATTTCCATGATGCAAATCTAATCTGGAGGTGCGTGGATCGATTCCATGTCACAAATGCACTATCTCACTGATTCCTTCTACTCCACTGATTTGTTTGCGCCCTTCCTCTCCCTTTCCTTAACTTTAGAGATGGGAATGAAGTACACGAGAGGGTGCGATGCAGGAGGGCAAGGCGAATCAACTCGATCCCGCCTACCCTAGAGGATTGGTATGGATCCACATAATAGAATGGGATGTTGGTAAAGCTAATGTTGCTATCTAGGAAACCGATGCTATCGGACAGTATTCCAAAAGATCTGGGTATGGATCTAAATCGATATATGTGACTGGGGCAACTGCTTTATGTATGAAAACATCGACAATGTGATCAACAACTTGTGCGATTGAACCAACTGTTGAACTAACGACTGCATAATCTGTAGGATCAACTAGCACTATAAATATACCTAAGAGCATATTGCTTTATTGGTGCCCTTGGACAGATGAATTTTCATAACATCCATACATTAGTGCCTCAAGGAGGAAAAACTTTTGTCTGGTAAGTTCATAAACTTCTAAGCATTTTATTTTGGGTGTAATTTATGAACTCTTAATTTAGTAGGTATTGCTATCTTAGTGTTGACTATAGACATCCATGGGAGCATGCTCACCTTTGTGGAATCATAGCCCTAGATTAGGGGTGGCCTATTGTAGAGAGAATAGTCCAAAAATAACTATGGTTGGATGGAATATTTGACATTTGTAGCTAGTTGTGTAAAATATTTATAAGGATAAATATTCTAATCACTCTATTATTTAATATGTAAATGTTATGCTTGAATGTTATGTTCAATTTATGGTGCGTATGTTTAAATTTTGTTGTGCATGATTAATTTATCTACATTCTTGAATTTTAAAATCATGGATAGTCACATGAGCCTATATGTCAGACAACATACATTCATTTATTTCAAAATGGTATTAAAGTTGGATTGATAGTAACATGCCTTAGACTAAGGGTCTAGGTATGTCACTCATCGTCTTATTGCTATGTTTTCAAAATCTAACAAACTTTCAAGTGGAAGAATAAGTGTGATGAGGTTTAATGATATTTATCTCAAACATCCACAAAGAAATGCAAAAAATAATAACCAGAGAATAGAGAAAGTAAATCATAAATGAATCCTAAAGAAAAATTATTGGTTCTTTTTCATTTGGCAATGGATTTTTATATTTTTACAAAGAGATCATCAATCGAAGAGTCAATCCTTAAATTTGGCATGCATACAAATTAAAAGCTAGAAAAAACAACAAAATATGAAACCAACCAACAAACTAGAATTTAAGATCTAGAAAGGGATCCTTCATGGGAGGTGAACTACCAGTGATGATGCTCCTTGGTGATCATGGCCTAATGTGTCACATTAGGTCCCCCTAGCTTAGATGGATATTTTCCCCACTTTCTTCTCAATTTAGTGATGGAGCTATGTATGTGAAATTGCTACTAGATAGGTTATCACTAAACTTGTGAGCGCTGTTAAAAATGATATGATGAGCAAGGTTACAATTATGTGCATGAGCATATGAATCAAACCCTACTCAATGTGCAAATGCAAAAAACTATGCTATGAAAAAAAATGAAAAGTATGTTGTTGTTGTAAGCTACCAAACACTGCTAACATCATAGTGTGCCCATCAAAAAATTCTAATATATAAACGAAAACAAAGATCTTATCCAATATGTAAAAACCCATTGTGTCAAGTATCTCACTCTTACATCTCAAATGTTTAATCTCTTTAAAGCTTTTGACCTCCAAAATGATCAGCATGCATACTTTTGTGACATTTCACAATGAAGAAAAGTTTTTATTTTCCACACGATTAAAAAAAACAAATGTCAAGAAGAAAATAAATTTCGAAAATCTTCAAATAAATTTAAAACAAATTGCTCAAAATTGAGCACCTTCAAATATATCTACCCATCCCATGATTTAACACATATTTCTCAAAATTGGACACATTGTTAAACATATTTTGCCATGATCTAATTCCCACCAATAAAACAAAGGTCAAAACAATAGTTCGGCACAGAAATATGGATCTCCAATCTTTGTTGCGAATATATGGAAACAGGTACATGTCACTGTATCAATCTTTAGGATATCTAAATCGATTCCCGTTCTTCAAATTGATTGAAATTTGATGCCTTAGCTAGAAATTTGTTCTACGTTTTCACACAAATTTGTTCTACGTTTTCACAAGAAATGTGGACGTGATTCATTGGCAGTTAGGGTTTCAGGGTTGATTTTCGATACGTTAAGGGATCGAGAGATGGAGGGGGATCTCTTCAATAGATTTTCCCAAAAGACATCGATTTGTTCAGCGCCTATTTTTGTGACTAAATAGTGAAACAAAAATGAGCCTAAGAGTAGATAGAAGTGGTCGGCGTTATAACCCTAAATTATGATCTGCTTATTTGTCTCTTATTTGATTTGATAGACTCAACTGAAACATAATTAATTTTTACTATTATTAATATTAATTATTCCCACCCCCGGATGCGGGTGTCAATGGAAGGGACAAGGCAGAGCCACATGGCGAGCATGGGCTGCCACGTGATACCGCAGGAGTCTTTAATGCCTCAAGCCGCCAAAGCTCTGCAGTGGGATAAAACATCAGGGCATCCTTAATGGAGCCGCTTGAGGCGTGGGAAAACCTGCGAAACGCATTCACTGCAGGTCTCTTCAACGGAGAGGTTAATGAATTTAAGTTTGAAGACTGGCTGGAGATGGGTGCAATACGCATGGAGAAGAATTCTGGGCAGGATAAGGATTTGCGCCGCGAGCTGGTGGTTGAGAGTTGGGAGGAGGCCCGCCTCATACCTGCGTTTCTTGGCCTGTGTCTTCGCTCCCTTGGGCACGGTTCAATCCCAATTTGGGAACAACAAGCTCTTTGTCCTCCCATCGTTGGTGAATAGAAAGGGGAACAGGTGGTTATCATGGTGCGGGAAAGAATGCCTTGCAGGAGAGGCTCTGGGCGTGGAGAATCCTCCCGTCCCCCTGCAGCGGAAACTCATCACCATTGTTGTTGCTGCTACTGTCATCGAAGAAGGGGAGCCACCCCAATTCTGGCATGCCAAGCTGTGGAAGTTGGCAGCTCTATTGAGGGGGAGCCCATGTTACCAGCCTTTGGCTCAGTTATCTTCACACTGGGCAGCTCCAGGGAAAATACAGGCATTAATGCACATATCTCTGTGCTTTTTACTAAAATTCCAGAGGGGAACGAAGAGGGGTCGTCCCTGGTTCTTGAGGAGGATGGCACAGCGCGCGGCAAAGGGAAGCGCCCATCGGGAGAGCCATCAAGTGCAGAGGAGAGCTCAGGGAGTGGTAAGGGAAAGCGTCCAATGGGACAGACGTCTTCTGTGGAGGGCACTTCAGGAGAAGCGCGTCCTCAGCCACCCTCTCAATTTCGTGGTTCAGAACCGCCAACCCCTGCGCAAAATCCCATGGATATTTGGGAAGGAATCCCAAAGGGTCAAGGTTGGTGCACAATCGTGGAAGAGAAGCCAGAGGATTAGCTCCCAGAGGCGTTCTTGTGCTTTTGCTTCCTTCTCTCAGGTCGGGTTCTCTCAGGTCGGGGTCCTGTCAACTTCAATTTTCTGTTCTGTATCATGTCTGTTTTCATCATGTTGCTTAGTCCTATACGCGGCTACCATGGTCGTAGTGGGCGCGGAGTCGTCTGTTTTGCACCTGGTTTATGGCGCTGCCTGTCTGTTGTCTGTTTATGGTTATGTTGTCAGTTTTTACAGTAGGTTTGGATCACAAGTGTTGGCATTATGATGCAAGTGTTGTCCTTGATGGAAACTCACTCAGAGACAGGTACAGGTGATGGCAACTTAATCAGAGGACAGATCTTAATACAGCAGGATAGAAAGAGAAAATATATACACGCAGGTTCACTATATACCAAGTCGCGTGTACACGCAGGTTGGCTTCAGTAAAAGCGTGTGTATGTGGAAAACTTATCTTTGGTCCGTGGCGGTTATTCCTTGGAAGTTGTTCTTATGGTTTTGGACCATGGTGTCTCGACGGACGTGTTGATCCCTAGTTTTGAGTTGATGGTATTAGTTTGTTATGGTTTTGGACCATGGTATTGAGCAAGGCCTAAGGCTATATAAGGAGAATATCATTAGGCAAAGATAGTGGTAATGTGTGTCTGATGAAGTGAGAAGATCTGGTATTTGCTGATTATCTGTTTGGGACGCTTGGCAAGGGTCGGATCTGATAGCGAAGGCATAAGTAATTATTTCTAGATCTGCACGTGGGTTTCCTTTGGAGAAAGCGCGTATACACGCGGTTTCGGTACAGTGAAGTAGCGTATGCATAATAAGATTTGATATTTCAGGTTGCTGTTGATTCTGGTGGTTGTTGCAGAGTTCTGGGCTCTGGTTTGGGTTCTGTGTTCTTGATGACAGGGTTTCAGTGATT
>APFE030539209.1:17338-47512 GCA_000404065.3 Pinus taeda | reverse complement strand
TGGTGCCGTGGAAGCTAGTAAGGAAGCCTTGTGGCTTCGTCAGATCCTATCAGAATTTGGCTTTGAGCAGCAGCATCCGACTACACTTTGATGTGATAATCAAAGTGCCATTCAGCTTTGCAAAGATCCAGTTCAGCATCAGCGCAGCAAACACATTGAACTACACATGCACTTCATCAGAAAGCTCATTCATGACCATGTTCTTGAAGTGCAATATTGTTCAACAGATGATCAAGTTGCAAACATCTTCACAAAGGCTCTCATAGAGGCGAAGTTCACTAAACTTCGATTTATGGTTGGAGTTCAGGAAGTTGTCACTAAGGGGGGATAGGCTCTAATGCCTCCTTCCTTCTCCTATTGTGTCATATCTGTAAATCCTTCAATCCTATCCCAAGTTGTTCTTAAGGGGGGATGTTAGGATATTCCGACACGTAGGAATAGTTAAGTATAACTTGGTTTAGTATAGAGTTAGGTAAAGTGTGTTTCTTTAGCATGTACATTTGTAACTTACAATCCGACGGTCACGATATGTAGTGATCCAACGGTTCATTCTCTCCTCGGTATTTCCGACACTTGATCTGTGGCTTGACACCCGATTGGTCCATGAATTCTATTTAAAGCGCATGGAGGGTCATTTGTAGGTTCACCGTGCATGAGAGAAGCTTATGTAAATTTTTTCATTCTTTATTAATAAATTTCCGTGTAAGTTGCCAACGTTGGCACAGGTCGTGGACTTGTTTCCCTCTCTGAGGGGTTTTAACCACATCAAAATACTAGTGTATTGATCTGTGATCTGTTTGTGAGTGGTGTCCTTTTGGTGTTCTGTCTGAGGAACTTACCCTGTACATTCCTACAGTTCTGAGGACAAGTTTTTGATAAATTTCTGGACCCTTCTCTAAATGCATGAGAAGGGTTTAAACACTACTAACTAAATAACTTATTTATAGAAATTGAGGATTCGGTTTAAATGACCGTCCTCTTTCTAAGCAAAACTATTTCTAAAATTAAATCTAATATCTAACTATTTCTAAATTTGCTCCTTAATGTCACAAGCATTCAGTACTTTCCTGAGTGGAGTCGGCTGACTGTCTTCCGTCTTTGGTTGAGTTAAGCAAACAGAATCGACAAGAGCTGGCATTATCTTCTCAGTAAAATTGATGATATATTTGAGAGTCATCCAATGACTATGTGACATTATCATGTATACCTGGTAATAATCCCATTTCAACTTGTTTAACCCTTGAACTGCTTCTACTCTTCCTTTAGTCTTCTGTTTCCAGTTTGTTTCTATCGCTGCTTTCTTGCAATTTTTAGGGCTTGCAGGTGACTGAGTAATTAGGAGCCTTCCTTTTCGAGCAAGTTTTCTCAGGGATGCGCGATTAGCACTAATCACTAATCGCACATCAGAAACTGCCTTTGTTTCTTGATCCGGGCTTCCCTGATGCGTTTTCACCTCTTGCGCCTTTTTCTCTCATTTGGTATAAAGCTCAAAATTTGTAAAAATAGTGATTCCGTGAGCTCTTGACCCTGAGCATTAAACTGTCTGTTTCTAGTATCAGCATCGTTCAGTACCCATTCAACCATGGTTGTATATGAGAAATTTGTGATGGATGCCTCAGAAGAGTTCTGCGGCTCTTTTTCTCCCTTAAGTGGATTAGGTGTGCCTTCCGAAATGGACATTGGAGTGTTGCCTTTCATCCTCATAGTTTCTGCACACTGCCTTGTATAACGCTTCATCCTTCTTTCTTGCAGTTTACATTTGAGGTGGAAGTAATGATAAAAAATAATGACAAGAAAACTTTAAATGCCGAAGATATGTAAAACATGCCACCTTACGTGAACTAGTTCTTTGAAAAACACAACACCATACTTCATTAACAACTGGCAACAACTCATTAATTCGCATTAAAATGCATGACCAGTTCTTGACTTAGAAAAAATTTTCTCGAATAATGAGCCAGAACCAACTGCGATGGAGGGGTCCTGCGATTTTTCTTTGCGATATCGCAGATCGCTGTATCGCAATATCGCAATTTCATCGTGTTGTTCTATCGCAAGGTCACAGTATCGCAACATCGCAACTTCGCAATGTCACAGTATCGCAGTATTGCAACATTGCAACTTCGCAGTGTCGCAGTATCGCAATATCGCAGATCGTTATAATCCTTATGTGTAATTCATGTTATTTTTGCGATGCGTGATATGCAATATCGCATATCGGTGATTTTTAAAGTTTTTCAATGTGAGTGTTTCTTTAATGTATGCGATGCGATGAAGTTTCGCATCGCAATCTCACGTTTTTTATCATTTTAACTCATTATAAGGTACCCTATCATTCTTTGAATGATACAATATCTCTTAAGGAGTGAATTTACTTTTTTCATTATGGAACTTAGGTTTTTAGATTCTTCAAAGGTATTTTCCTAAGTCCATGATGTTGTAAGTTTCAAGGAAATATAACACTAATTGATTTCTTAGATTTTTTACTGAGGGTCCCCACTTATTTAGTATTAGCAATAACACTTCATAAGGAGGGGTGTTGTTGGTGGCCACAATAGGGCCCTACAAAATTTGTGCCTTCAGAGGAAAGAATGCTTTCTTGTTGGAAGAAATGGATGGAAGAGATTATTCAGGAGGGGTGACCAATGGTAAGCTTCTCAAGCACTACTATGTCTAAAATATCCTGAAAAGTCATCATCATTGTACGTACCGGTGTGTATTTTACTTATAGCATTTTAGATAGTTGTCATAATAGTTTGAAGCCAAAAGTGAAGGCCCTAAGGCTCTTTAAGTAAATATTGTTTTCATTTTTTTTATTTAGTTTTTCTGTCATGTCAAAAGGTCAGTTGGTCTTAAGTCAAAAGTTAGTTTTTATGCATGTTGACTCCATTGCCCAATGAATAAGGCTACTTGGTCTACGGTGTTCTTGACACCTCCAAGGAGATGCCATCTCCAGTTGGAGCCAATGTTAGTGTCGGCCTTGTTAGCCTCTCACCTGGATCAAATATGCTTTTACTATGTCTTTCCAGGATTTCAAAATCAAATTTTCCTGATACAAGGTTTACACAGCAAATTTGGTCATTGTTTGGTCAGTTTAAAGATGAAGTCATTGTGTGGAAATTCACTCATGTTGGTTGCCTATCACACTTTATAAAGGTATCACAATAAAAATGGTTCAATCATCATCATCATTCCATTTAGGTCTCAGGTCATCCATTAGGTCGCTAAGGTTTCTAAGGTACATCATTTTCATGAATAAAACCAGCAGTGAATAAAACATGACAAAGCAACTTTTGGAGAGTTGATCTTGATTTTTTTTATTTTACACACTCCTCATACTCTTATGTTATTAAAGGTTCTATTAAAATAAGCTCCAACACTTAGGAAAGAAAAGGACATCTCAGGTTTGCAATGGTAAAGGTAATTCTATTTTCATAAAGTGAAAATCAGTTTCTAAAGGAGGGTGGGTCCCATTTCTTTTTGAAAGAGTGAGGAAAATTTCCCTATATAAACTCAAAAGCCCCATAACTCCTTCATTCATATCCTATTCACTCTTTATCATCAATCTATCTTGCCCAAAAAAGCAAAAAAGTCATTTTCCTTGGAGAAATTAGAAAAAAATTGGAGGCACTACATGCAAAAACACTGTGTTGATCTTAGGAGGTAGGGGCTGCACGTAGAAGCATTGTGCTACACTTTGGCACTGCGTGTAGGAACACTGCGCTGTGCGCAGGACAGAGTGCCCCAAAATTCATCAAAACTATCCCAAACTTCAAATTTTCACTTGCAAGCTTGATTTTACTGAATTCCAAGCTAAGTAACAAGTAAGTACACCATCATCCTCCATCTTTTTCTTTTCCAATTTCATCTCATGACAATGATTCTTCAAGCTAGCATTTGTAGTGAAAATTTGCATAGGAAATGATAGGGTGAAAATGGTCTTCATTATTTTTTATTTCTAAATCATGTAAAATGATATACTACACCTGCATACATGTTTAATGAGCCATTTTAACTATCCTTCCTACCTCAAAACAAAGTTTAAACACTCAAAAATCAAAACCTTAGCTCATTCCTAGAGGTTTTTAGACAAGTTTCATCATAAACCTTATTTTCGCCACCTGCAAGAAAATTATATTTCCACTATTTTTCCACTCATTTTCATCATTTTTCAAAGTCCTCTCACCTTTCGCCAGACCCTCCCATCATTTTGTCAAAAAATCACCTTCATATCAATTCATTTCCATTCACACCTCACATCTTATTTTCGCTGCCTGCTGCTAGGGCTTTGTGTCATCATGGAGGTAAAATCTTTGCCAGAAAGAAAGAGACAACATAAAGGAGGGAAGATCCTCATATATGAATCATCAAATTGCAATGCAATCAACTCCTATCCTTTCATCAAACAATGCTTTGAGGATGTCCATTTCCTAGAAATTTTCCAAAGGGTGAGTGAGGTGGGGTTTCATGAGAAACTAACAAATTGGGTAGAAACTCAACTAAAAGGAGAAATTGTTGTCATTGTTCGTGTTGAATTTAGCTTTTCAGTGGCCTCAATCTCAATTGCAACTGGGTTATCAGACATGGCAAATATTGGTTCAAAGGAATGAGCCTAGATCTTGAATGCTACAAGACATGCTTGAAGATGCCATACAGAGATACACATACTCACCTAATGCCTTTCAGATATTTATTAGAGAAATATACCCCTTTGATGAAAACTATCATGAGGTTCTTCACTTGTGAAGATATATTCTCCAAGTTGTATGCATATAATATCCACCTCTTGATGCATTTCACCTCTCAAAATCCACTCAACATGTATAATTATCTATTCAGGAGCATTTCCAAAATGTCTGAAAAATACAATTAAAATAAAAAGGGCACTCCCCAAGCTTTTTCCATCATACTCTCACCAAAACCATTTTCCTTCACCAACTAGCAAAGAGAGGTATGGCTTGGGAAGCCTTTTTGGAAGCAACCTTGAAATGGCATGAGAAGAATGCAGCATTTCAGTCTCCTAGTGTGCCAAAACAACAAACAGAGGTGGGGTCATCTAGCAAAACAGTGGAGAAAACTCAACTATCCAAACCTGAGGTGATTAAAGTGTATAAGAAGGGGCAAAGTCTTGTGTTTTCTTCTCACAGAGAGAAAGGGCACAAGCCTTCTTCATCGACAAAGAAGGAATTGACAACAAAGGATAAAGACACAGTTGAACATGAGTTTGAACTAATTGATCTAGAGATTGAGGATCAGACCACAAACAGGAGACATACTATCGGGGAAAAGGATTACAAAATCAAGGAGCTGGAAATCAATTTGGAAAGGACAAACTATGTTATATCATTCCTTCAATAGGAAAACAGTCAACTCAAAGCAAAGGAGTTGATCCTAGAAAAGGAAAGAGCCAAGTTAATGAAGCAAGTTGGAAAAGGTAAGGAGATCATGGAATCAAGTGAGCTTGAAGCATCAGAGGGAAGAGGAAAAAGGAAAATACCAAGAACAAGAGGCCTTAAGCAAGCCTTGCAAGAAGAGCAAGAACAAATAATGTTGAATGAGGACCTTGACCTAAAGGATAGGATTGCCCTTGAGGTGCATCAAGATACGGAATATTGGATTAATACGGTAAATCAACACTTAGAGAAGCTCCTTGAGAAGGAAAGCATGGATAATCAGTTGCTCAGACACATGGCGCATCACTATGAAGCTCAAAACATGATCGTGAATATCAAAGTAAAGCAACTTGAAAACAAGCTCAAGGAGGCCAAAAAAGACCAAAAGGATGAGGTAAACTTGGAGATTATTGTTGAAGCATCTATGAAGCTATAACAAGCATGTTTTTACACCTTCCCTCCAATTTTGAGGAAATTCTGAACATTTTGAGTTTTTTGAGAAATTTTGGTCCAAATTCAGCTGCGCTTTTTCCTCAGGCCTCCATTTGAGGAAAGGTCTACATTTTTGGAAAGCTCTTGCCATCCTATAAAACCAATTTACTCATATTTTGCAGAGGTGGCTTAGTTTTGGAGAAAAGGCAAAAAACTAGCATTTTGGACCATTTTTTGACAGGCGCTGTGCTTCTAGAGCGACCTTGGGAGAATGAATTTTTGAAGGCGCTCCCATGGTCCAAATTCAAAAATTTAAAAACTATTCTGGAAACCAAAATTGAGGGGATAATTGACCATTCTCTCAGTTTTGCATTTTGACCCTTGGAAGGCACATGAAAATCAGTGCAAAGTCAGTGCTGCGCATCTGCAGTTTTCTGTGTTTCAAATTGTAAATTTCACTGTGTAAATTTCTAGTTTCTAGTTTGACTTAGTGAAAGTCAATATTCTATATGTAATGGCACTAGTTGCGAGGCTAGGTGATATAGGCATGAATAAATGACATCATAGGTAGTTTTCTATGTTTATTAGGTCTCATAAAAGAAGAAAAGTCCTAAACAAACTCTCCATGAAGTGTTTGAGTTTCACCTTCTCACTCTCACCTATTGGATGAGAGAATCTTGGAATCACTTCCTCCACCAAAGAATTCGACTCCTGAAGGTGGGTTGGTGGTCTAAGAGAGTCTATATGTATCATTTCACTTCAGGAGAAGAAGGTTGAACTTTTTGTGAAGGAGGCTTGCATGTAATCATCTTTCAACTAATAGAGAGACAGGTTGCAACTATTTTCAAGGAACTCTAGTTGAGTGAGTTCATAGTGCTTGTACTTCATTCTTTTTTATTTCTCATGGTCTAAACATCTTTATCTACATTATATCTCTTCTTTCTATGAATGCCTTGTGATAAAATACTTAGAATTTTTGCTTTTCAAACTCTGTTATCTGGTTTTCATAGTTATGTGTTTTGTCTTCCTAAGCTAATGAAATCATGTTTATTTATGCTCATTAGTTTCTTCCACACTATATCCTCTATACTACACTGACAAATACGCAAATTACACCATGGCTTCTGATATCTAGCTCATTTTTATGTTTACTCCTGCATTCCCATGGCCTAATCCTACTTGTGGCTCCAAACCCTAAGTTCAACAAATCCTAAAAACCAAATTTTCACAAACAAAATATCTAGCCTAAAATTCATTTTCTTTAAAGTCATATCACTAATAAGAGATTTAAAGAGATCCCTCTTATGCTCAGTAGGGCTAGCTACTGAACTGAAGTGGTTTGAGGTTAGCCTTCTTGATTTCCTTTTCAGCCTAGGAGATTGTAAGGACTAACAATTTCTATTCAAAATATTGATAGAAACTCAAAATAAATTTTCTATTTAAATTATTTAACATTGACTATGTAAGTAAATTAATTCTTATAATTAATATTTTTTTATCCCATAATAAATTAAAACTAACCTAAAGCTATAATATTATCTATAATTTTTATTTTTTAATTTTAAGTTTAATCTCACATTCAAGAAATTATAAATCATTCCCACAATCATCGCTATAAAACAAAATTCATCATTTCTATTCATCACATCAAATCTTCTGGGTCTTGTTAAAAAGTTTGGAGCGATTTTGCAGAGGAGCTGTGAAGGTGCTGCATTGTCATAGATAGCACATTGCTGCATTTTCATAGATAGCACATTCAACGGGAGTTTTAAGCATTTTAAAGGTTAGTTTTGTTTCTATCTCAACTATTTACAAATGAATTTGGGAAAATTTTGTGTTTTTATGAGAAAAACCACATAAAAACTATTTTTTATTTTTATTTTGATGGGGACGAAAAAGAAAAAAAAAACACAAATTTGTAAGATTTTTAAGAGAAAAATTAAGAATTTTTTTCAATTTTTAGACTTTTGAAATGAAAAATGGATGTTATTTTTTTTCTATTTTTTTTTTCAATTTCGTTTGAGGAGCATTAAAATTATTGCATGGAAAGAAAAAAAAATAAAAAAACTGTTCAATTAGGAAAAAAAATATTATATATTTGTAATTTTTAATTTTGTTTTATTTATTTTTAATTAAAATTATATTTATTAAACAATATTAATAATTTTCTTTCTCTTTTTTAAGATTAAATATATATGTTGAAAATATTCCAAAATTTTAATTAAAATTTAATTAAAAATATATATATTATTTAGAATTTGTTTTTTTTTCTTTTATATAAATTTATTTGTTATATTTTTTTTTAATTATTAAAAAATAATTTATAAAATAAAAATTATCAGCTTTTTGTTTAGATTTATTTTGTTTATTATTTAATATTTATAACATAAGAGGCCATAGACTTCTTAAGCTAGTTTTAAATTCTAGCCAAAACCACCTAGGGCTCAAATGAGGTTGATATAAAGACACCATGGCCTGGTTAAACCATTGGGAGATTGACGAGAATGTTGCATTGAAAAACATTAATAACCTTAAAAGTATTGTTACTTCTAAGTTCAAAGAAAAAAATTGGTGTGAGAAAGATTTAGGAGCTAAAAGAAAATTAAGATATTATAAGGAGGTCATCAACCCCACACTAGAAGATCAAAAGTGTCTCTATGTTTTAACTAGCTCAAAGAAGAAAATTAATATAGCCAAGATTAGAACGAACTCTCATGAGCTCCATAGTGAAACGAGTCGTTGGACAGTTCCTAAAACACCATGGATGGAAAGGTTCTGCCATCTCTGTGAGAATACGAACATTGAGGATGAAAATCACTTCCTCTTAGAGCACCCCGCGTACAACCACATTAGATCTCAGTTTCAAAATCTTTGTTGCAACACTGACCTTCCTAGCCTTTTACGATGTCAAAATTACAAGCTCCGAAGGCTTCTCTCCAGCTTTTTGAGCATAGGAATAAAATCTTAAATCAAATTAAATAATTTGTTTCTTTAGGTCCAACAGACCAAAGTTTAGTCTTAATAGACGTTAACCACCATCATCATCATCAAAAATATTTTACAATATATTAACTTATTAATATAAACTAATTAAAAAAAATGATAAAAATAAATTCTAATTAAAAAAATAATAATAAAATATAAATTCTAATTAAAATATTAAATAATTAAATTAAACAGAATAAATATTAAAAACAATTTATTAATTAAAATATTAAAAAATATATACACTAGTGGTTTTTATTGGCTCTACTAAAGAGCTTGGGTAGTTATAAGGGGGGTGAATGAGGACGAGAGTAGGCCAGTCCGGGAGTTATAAGGGAAGGAGCCCGGGGAGAAGAAATAAGGAGGGCGTGGGGATGAAGGGGTGGCAAGGGAAGCGAGCAGGAGTGATAAGGAGGGAAATAAGGGTCTCGAGGCCCAGAAGATTATGGATGGTGAGGTCGAAGTGGAGGTGAGACCTTTTTCTAAATATAACTTGCAATTATTTAAATGAAATAAACTACAATTATTTATTTATTTTTGTGAAATAAAGAACCCGAAATCCCAAAAGCCGGAAACCGGTAAGGATTAAAAAATTAAAATTAAGATTTTGTTTCGGGCTTCGTGAAAATTTAAAAATTATATATTTTTAAAATTTTTAGTATTAAATTAAAAAAAAAAAACAAAAAAAATTAATTACATAGTTACAGACATATATATATAATAGTTTCTTGAATCAGGAGAGATTTTTTTGTAGGATGGTAATTAATAAAATAATAATTAAAAATTAATATTTATTAATTAATCAGATTAATTATAATTAATATAATTAATAAATTAATTAACTTTAATTAAGTTAATTAAATAATTTAATAAAAATAAAAGTGAAATACAATTTGTACATATTTAAGTCGAGATGATGAATAAGCGTTATTTACAAACTGTAAGACCAAGCTCAGAAAAATCAAAGCCGTTGGGAAGCTAGCAAGAAATTACACAATGAATCAACCAAAATGCAAAACTAAGAAAAATGAAAATCTCGCAAAATAAATCAAGCCAAACAAAATAAAAGTGATTTAGCCCAAAATTACATGGAGGGTCCCCATTATTATTAAGATAATAAAGTAAAAATAGGGGGTTGTTGTTTTGCCACAACACCTCCTTATAGTTGGATGGCTCATAATGAAAGATGTGGCTCACTAATGTTGCATATCCTAAGTACTTATTAGGATGTTTGCATTCCCTTAAAGTGTCATGGGGAGTTGCATGTCTCTCTACATCCTTCGGTGTACTTCAAATCCATGTCGACCTCTTCTTGGATTCTGGAACAACAACACTAAGTGGGTCCACTAGATCAATGTTTCCTTCTAGGTTTTCCTAATGACATAAATGATGTTCCACAAGTAGAAAAGGACATGAACCCACATCCTTGGCAACATCTTTCTCCTCATCATCATTCGAGGCCCTTTGGATATCTAGTAGGTTGCATCCTTCCACTCTACCCAACTGTCTTCTCCCTCTGAAATATAATCTTTTCCAGTCACCTGGCATGGTTCTAGATGTTTGTACAATTTCTCCCTTTTAAACACAAATCACTCTTGTTGAGTTTATGCTTGATCATGGGAGAATCCGATGAGATTCCCTTTAAATATCTTAGGTTAATTTATTATGAACACTAGTGGATCTATGTCGCTATTCACCCCACACATATTTTCTAACCATTTACGCATTGGTGCTATGCGGTTAAATCTCTCATCATATTAAAATTTGTATTTTACTCCATAGGAATTAGACTATAATCCACACACATATGCTAATTTTCCATTGTTTTATGTTGTTACAATCACTTTAGACCAAATATTTTCTTTAATTGGAAATCTTTCAATACAATTTAATCTCTCAATGATTAATAACAATTGTCGATATAATAGTAAATGAAATAGACTGTAGAAGACAATCAAGAGAAATAAGAGACACAAGGATTTGGTCAAAGACCAAGGAAAACCCACAACCTAGAAAACCCTTTCAAATTCTTCTTCTTCTTATATTGTCATAAAATGTTCAACAAAGAGAGTACAATGTTTCAATTCACTAATAAAGAGTCAGAATCAATCCCAAAGCCAATCAAACAATATCCAATATATGAGCTCTATAGACAAATATGATCAAAGTCAAAATCTTTAAAGTATGTTGTCAACGGTCAACATAATTTAGGTCAAGATCACAATCGCATGACCCTAGTGATAGTGAGTGCGGCTGAAGCTCTCCAGTCTAATCCGGAATTATGTAGGAACATAACAAAATACATAAATACACATATATACAGAGATGCAATAGAAATAAAACTTCATTTCATTAATATCAAAGAACTGAAATATGCTTACATACATAAATTGAAATAAACTAGCTTAGGCGATGGTAGCTTATCTATGAGAAGAGATGTGGCGACTACATGCATCTGAATTGTGTTACAATGAGGCTTGAAGGCCTACTTATTATTGAGAAACAATATAAAACCTTAAACATCTAAAAACCTAACCCTAGGAGATGAAGCACCAAAAGTATGAGCCTCGTTTGGGTAAATTGGCACATCAACTTCCCGGGGTCATAACTTTGGCATATGATCTCTGTTTGATGCACACAATACTTCATTAGAAAGATATATACAAGGACTACAACTTTCGACCTCAAAACAACTCTGGAAGTTCACGACCCGAAAAAACTGCCAAAAATAGTAAATTGTGCTACAATTAAGGAAACTAAAAAACTGAAAGAAATAGTGGTGGGGGTCCAAGTAGAATAGGCAGGTGGCCATCAATATCCACCTGGATCACAATTGTATGGGATACCCTATAAAGCAAGTGGCTGCAACCCATATTTCCATGAACCTATTGAAGAATGTAACTAGGTTTGGTCTTAATATTTATATTTGAGTCAAAGAATGAAAAAAAAATTATTATTATTACAATGACTTATTAAAGCATGGGTTTAATGCGTGGGTCATTATTTTATATGTCAAATTCCCCATTATGGAATTCTATTTTTTATACTAAGTCATTAGAGTCATTTTCCATTTAATGAGACCCTTATTGGGCGTTTGTATCATGTAAAAATAATTTTTCGAGTCAAAAATGTAAATTTTCACCTCCACACCAAGTTGGCCCTAGCCTAATGAACTTGACCTACAAGAGGACAATTCGACACACAAAAGAGGTTATATATACAAGAGCAATTCGATCTATATGGACATCAACTCAACAAGTTTGATACACATCAAGGAAGTGCAGAAAAAGTGTGAAGTTCAATGGGAAGAAGGAAGAAGTGCAAGTCGAGGTTTCTGGACTATATATCTCTCTATTTTATGCAAAATTACTTGTCTATTTGTTGGATCGTAGTTCTACTGTTGGAGGGTCAAAATTTTGAAAGTGCTAGGTCAAAGATTCTACTACTAGAAGGTCAAAATTCTAGATTTTCTAGGTCGAAATTGTTAGAAAATCAGAAAGGTAGAAATATTTTATTATAGAGATAATTACTTGTGATTATTTCATCTTTATGTTATTCTTTATATTTTAGTACATTAAGAAATTACCAAAAGAATAACACAAGGACAACTGATGTAGGCAAACAGCTGGGGAAAAACCCCTATCTAAGGGAAAACCCAGTTAGCAATTCTTCCTTCAATAGTTTCTCAAGATAATCCAAGCCTCTAGACCCAGACATAGATTCCCTCCACACCAAGTTAGTTCTCAATCCTTCTTTCACATGAAAACCCTTCCAAAGCAACTTCGACCTAGCAACATCAACACCAACTTCGAGCCAATAGTAGCTTCGACCCAGTAGATGTAGCAGCAACAACTTCGACCAAACTTGGAGAACTTTGATCTCCCTTGATATACCTCAAAATTGAGTAAGACATGTCCCAAAATTTTGATCTTTAGCCCTTCTATCTTCCTCTAGAAACTCACACTTCTTTCTAGCTTCTTTTCCAACCCTTAGACAATTTCGCACTTTTCCAGCTTCCAACTTCAAAAATAAAATCATGTGAGAGAGATTGAGATGTTGCAAATGAATTTGAACTCCTTGTATTATAACCCTTCTATGAGGTAGAATTACTTGTCTTGTGGCTGACTTGATTTTCTTGAGGGCGAATTAGTGTGGAGGAGACTAAATTCATTTTTGACTCAAAAATAGTTCTTTTTACATGATCCGAAAGCCTAAGAAGGGTCTCTTTAAATGTATAATGACTCTAATGACTCAGAATAAATCCTATAAGTAAAAAATGGGGACTTTGAGCTAAAACATGATAACCCAAGCATGAAACCCATGCTTTAATAAGTCATAATAATAATAAAAATATTTTCTTCTTTCTTTTGATAAGTACATCTGAAATACATTTATGAAGACCAAACCTAATTACAAATTTCAACACTCCCTCTTAACTAAGGAGGTATTCATTAGTACAAGTATAAGGAAGATATCAGAACACATGAACCATGAAGAACTTTAGGCACCCCAATTCCATGGACTAGATTCCTGACCAGGAAAATACATCCAAGATATTCCAACAGTTTAGGCACCACGATGCCATGGACTAGATTCGTGACCAAGGAAATCTATCCAAGTGGGACTAAGATGGACTAAAACTTTCAGCCGATCTAGATACCACCAGGCTTACTTGCTAACCATCAAACCAGGGATCTTAGGTGTGTATCTGAGGTTATATCTCTACTACCAATGTCACGCTCCCTACTTCAGGAACTAGACATCAACACAAAGTGCCAACTAGATGTCCTCCCAGGAAATATCTCACTCACAAAGCCTCAGCTTCCTGATTATTACAATTGGTAACAAATCTTCCCCAATCAAACATATAAGAAAAAAAATCCCTCCAATCAAACTAATCAACAACACTAAGCATTTAAAAACATGTTATCAAACTTCCGAGAGATTTACCTGTACAAACACAACCTCAATTAGTGACAGACTTTCAAATGTACATAAATATATAAAAACCTTCAAGGTCTTCGAGACAACTTAATATTGCTTCTCAAATTTTCATAGTAGGACTTAAGATATTTTCCAATGAATCTTGACAAAATATTCCTCAACCATGCAAATTCCTTTCTTACTTCTCATGTAGCAACATATTCGACAAGTCGATCTGGCTTTTCATATCTCAGCAACCCTTCAAAATACATTCTGCAATTTATTCTATTAAGGTGTCCATCATGAATATGATATGACCTCCCTCTCAACTAGGGTGATTCCTTTCATATGTGCTCCCTATCAATCTAGAGAAATTTGTTTCAATCTCCCTCTTAACCCCGAGAGATTTCTTTCATTCAGGCTCCCTCTTAACCCCGAGAGATTTCTTTCATTCAGGCTCCCTCTTAACCTAGGGAGACTTCATCCAGGCTCCCTCTTAGTTTATGGAGTTCTTCTTTTTTTCTACGACATCAGAGAATCCTTCATGGCTTCCATCCTTCTCATTAGAGTTATCATGATAATCATCATTCACATCATTCTTATCACATCAACTTTACTTTACGAACATCTTCACCATCTTGAAGATTGTGTACCTGCACAACTTAGATAGCAAGTACAACCAAATTTATAGAAGCATGAAGTTAGCCATATCATAATCATGAAATAATTTCAACTTTATATATATCATATACCCAAAATTAATCACAAACGAGAGACATATACTCTTCAACTTCTTACTAGGGACTTTGTTATAAACCCTAGACTACCTCATCAAGGCTTATTTCATAACAACTTTCATTACATCTAGGGTTTCAATGTTTCTTCCAAAGGTATGACAAACCTTACTATAACATATAGAAAACCCTAGAAACAATTCAAAAAAAATATAGATCTACAAAGTATCTAACAACTTTTAGAATTCATATGTTAGACTTCCCACTAGGGTTTCATACAAACCCTAGATTTCACATATGAGATTTCACAATCAAAACCAATCACAACTCAATCAATAACATGACTAGCTTCTACTAGCGTTTGTTGCGAACACTATATTTTCTTAATCAAATATCAATCACCACTAAAACTTAGATTTCAACAATCTCATACAAATATCAAATTATCATATTGTCATTATAAATCATAGATTTGAACTTATATAAAGGTTTAACTCCAAAACCCTAGAATTCACAAATACTCTCATCCTAGATAAACAAACTTCGACTAGAGCCTAGTTCCAAACTCTAGGATTTGTGACCATCAACAATTAGGTCAATTCATATATCTAGTTTTCCATCATCATGCACAAGAATATCACAACACGTGTTAGTCAAACCCAACTACACAAATATCAATAAGAGTTAGACATATAAGAGACTTGATCAAACTACGGTTTGATTGGACAAACACACACATCCCAAGGAAATCAATTCTAAGAATTTATAAGGGTATTTCTTATACATTCTACCAAAAACTAATGATTTAGATTTTCAATGCAAAATATAGCAAACCCTTAATTCCCAATACTTCAAAGGTTTGGGATTTAAAACATTACCATTCAACCCTAACAAATTAGGGTTTCCATAACCATACCAAAACCCCAAACAAGACATCATCAAAATATCAGAAATTTTCTTTCAACAATAACCCTAAGCAAATTAGGGTTTCACACATAATCATATACATACACTTAGGTTGGGGTTTCACAATGAACCTTTGTAGGATTCCACAAAAGCAATCAAAGATATGAGGAGGGTAAATTTATCTAATGATGAATCACCCAATCAAGATTGTTTTAATATTTCGGAAAGCTAGACACAAATATGTTAGTAATACCTTGTCAAGAATGAATATGAAGAGAGAAAAACTTGTAATTAAAAGCATACATCTTGTCTCTTATCAAACCTTTTACTTCTAATGCTTTTCTTTTGTTAGACCTTCTTCCTCGAGTCTTTAACAAGTTTTTCTAGACAAGGAAATAAGAGGAGAAATGTGATTAGTATTTTATGCAAACAAAACTAGATAAGTAAGTAAAATTAAAAATGAAAATGGTTATAAGATATTTATCTTTGGAGGTTGATGAAGTATCCCTCCAATATTGAGGGATACCTATAACCTTAAGAACAAATAAAAGTGTTTTCCCATAATGTTAAACCTACAAAACTAGAAATAACAAAAGCTTAGATCAGAAGATTTTAGTAGTGTAAGTCTCTTAAATACATTTCTTTGGGCTTAGTTTTCTTTGGAAATCCTTCTTAAACTACATTAAATTAATCCCTACTTCTCTTCTTGTTCTTCGGATTGTCGAGGCAACCACTTCTATAGTGACCCATCTTGTGGCATTGGTAGCATTCTATTTTGGACATATCAACCTTCTTTCTTATCCTTCTTGACTTCTTAGAGTGACTTTTCTTGTGAGAGGCAGAGTAAAATTTTGATACATTTACTTCTTCATTGTTGGATACTAAAGAAATTATCATTTCTTCTTGGGTGAAGGCATTCCACAGTTGTTCAAAGGTGGGAGCTTCTTTCCAACTATTGAGACCTGAAGCAAAAGAGCTCTAAGTAGGTGGTAATCCCAACAGTGGAGTGATTACTAGCTCCTTCTTTGGCACTATTTCATCTATGGCTTGAATTTCATCTTTGATCCTTGATATCCTTACAAAGAAGGAAGCCATCGTATCATCCTTAGTCATCTTTGCAGTCCTCAATTCATTCTTCAAGCTTGCTACTTGACCTATGTTCTTGATAGTGAATAATTTTGTCAATGCTTCATACATTTATTGAGCATGGTCTATATTGAGATGTATGGGAAAACATTGTCCTTAATGCTTTATACCATCAGAGTCATAGAAAATATTTCCAATTCTCTATACTTCACCTTGTCTACATCATTGGGTTCTTTGGTAGGTTTCATTATCTTCCCTCTGACCACATCGAAGACCTTGTTCTTTTCAAGAATGAGGTCAATCATTTTCTTCCCAGATCAATAGTTTGATGTTCCTTCCAACTTGTTCTCACTCTTTAATGTCTTATACATTGTCCTTGAAGATAGTGAGCTTCTTCTATTCTAAGATCTCCTTATATGATCCCTAGATCAATATTTAGATTCCTTCCAGGAGATACTCAAGACTGCCTTTTTCCTCCTTCACCTTAGCTTTGAGACCATGTTAGAAAATAAGAAAGGCTGAAATATTTTCTTATATAGATAATTACTTGTGATTATTTTATATTTATGTTATTCTTTATATTTTAGTTCATCAAGAAATTACCAAAAAAATAACATAAGGACAATAGATGTAGGTGGAAAGCCAAGGAAAAACCCCTATGTAGGGAAAACCCCAGTCAATAATTCTTCCTTTAACAGTTTCTCGAGATAATCCAAGACTCTAGACCCAGACAAAGATTCCCTCCACACCAAGTGAACCCTCAATTCGTCTTGCAAATGACAACCCTTCCAAAGAAACTTTAACCTAGTAGCATCAACACCAACTTCGACCCAACAGATGTAGCAACAGTATCTTTGACTAGACTTGGAGAACTTTGATCTCCCTTGATACACCTCGAAATTGAGTAAGACTTGTCCCAAAATTTTGATATTGAGCCCTTCTATATTAATCTAGAAACTCACACTTCTTTCCAACTTCTTTTCCATCCCTTAGACAAGTTCGCACTTCTCCAGCTTCCATCTTCAAAGATCGAATTATGTGAGAGAGATTGAGATGCTCCATATGAATTCAAACTCCATGTATTTATAGCCCTTATGTGAGGTCAAATTAATTGTCTTGAGGCCGACTTGGTGTGGAGGAGACTAAATTCATTTTTGACTCAAAAATTATTATTTTTACATGATCCAAAAGCCCAAGAAGGGTCTCTTTAAATGTACAATGACTCTAATGACTCAGAGTAAATCCTAGAAGTCCTCAATGGGGACTTGACCTAAAACATGATGACCAAGCATGAAACCCATGCTTTAATAAGTCATAATAATAATAAAAATATTTTCTTCATTATTTTTGTAAGTACATCTCAAATACATTTATGAAGATTGAACCTAGTTACAAATTTCAACAGAAGTGTTGTTGCTACAAGGTCGAAGATCTAGATCAAAGTTGCTGGAAGGAAGGACTGACTTGGTGGTTGGAGGAGGTATGTTTCTAGGTCGAAGATTCTTGGATTATCTCTTCTTAACTACTGAAGGAAGAATTTTGACTGGGCTTTCCCCTAGATAGGGGTTTTTCCCTGGAAGAGTGCCTACATCTTGTGTCTCTTGTTCTTGTGATCTTCATACACACATAATTTGGTAATTGCTTGATGAAAGATAAAATAATAAAGATATAAAATAAGCCAACATAATTCACAATTAATTATCAATAAAGATAAATCTAACCCTAATTCTACTAGCATTGATTTCTCAACAGAACCAACCCTGCAGCTCCAAAACAATATCTTATTTTCGCACGTGTGAGCTTGAACCTTGTAATTTCGGACCTTTACAAATGAATTTTACGAACTACTTCAGACCTATATGAACCAATCCAAAGAAGAGATAGAATAAGATTATTGATAATGATGTCCAAATGAGGTTAACTTGACTTGTATTTATATGCTTCTGAGGGTGCCCAATTTCACTTTAAGTCGACTTGTAATTTTGTGCACATGTGGTTTTCCTCCTTAAAAATGCATTTTTTCCTAACCGAATTAAATTATTCCAAGGGATAGGAGGGGTATTTCTTGATGTGTAAGATTTTCTAGAGGAAATTTGTCCCTGAGCTTCCAAATTAACACTCCCTCTCAGCTAGGGAGAAATTTCTGACTACAACATATGACCCATATCAAATGTCTCTTCATCGTCAAATAAAATTTCATCACTGCTCATCTATTCTCATGTTGGATCATCTCTGCTCATCTCTTCTAAATACTTTCAAATATAAAAGGAGAAGGATTTGACATCGTAGGGGAGTGTTGTAACAAATGCAACACCCTCCAAAATTTTGGCCTACACTCGAATTCTAGAGCCTACTATGGATCCTATGATCAATCATTCCTTAGTTGCCTATTGGTCAGTTGATGATTTCAAGCCCTCTTCTCGGATATCAAGTTTCATTCATGATTTTATATTTATATAGCAAGTGTCATCATTGGGCATGGGAGTTATCGCTTGTCATGCAAAGGTGAGTTCTAGTTTGCATCAAGGGGAAATATTTGTGAACACGAGTTGTTCTCATCATATATAAATGTGTCACACTGATTTCAAAGGTTTCACACACAATTACACAAGTTTCATAATTATCCTCAAAAATCCCATCGATGGGGCCACACTTATTGTAATTTTCCACAAAGGTTGTTGAATTAAGTGAAGTAATATTTCAAATGTTCTGGATGATCTACATTGTATCACCAAGTATCCAAGTCTGTGGTCACAGTCAAGTTCTATCATTGTTCAAATCAATTCCACTGATCCCACACTTAGCCAAATTTCAGAGGATTCCTGGAAAGCTAGCCTCATTCAACCTTCCTAAACTGCACACCTTGCATCTGAAACCCTCAAGATTTTTCCTTGCCTATTGGAACTACACAATGCAAAGAAATCCCAGCCTCCCTTGGCATCCAAAACTATGCAGATGCTTCCTCCAGTGTCCTTCCCTTAGCCAGAGCTCACTGCCTTCAGAAACTGCACAATTTTATCTCTCAAGCCTCTCAGTTGCCCAGTCCCCCTTAACTCCTGAAACTACACAATTTTTCCTCCTAGGGCCCCATCTCGCAGCAGCCACTACCTCATTTAACTGTGCAATTTTATCCCTCAGTGGGCACTGTGAAAAATGTTTCCCTCAATGAGGACTGTGTAGAAATTTCCCTCAGTTTGGACTGTGCTTCGCACTACACATTCTCAGTGTTCAAGCTCGACCCTTGGCTTCTTAAACTGTGAAATTGCGTAGTCACTGTGCCTTCTCCCCTAACCTGTCACTTAGTCTCATCCTAGCTCATGAATCCAAGGGCTAAGGGCTTATCAAACTAATGTTGTCTTGTCATGAGTGGATTTTAGATACAAGAATTCTACCATACTATGGAAAGATGATGAAGAAGGAGAAAATGATACATGACGCTTAAGCGGGTAAGGAGAAAATATAATCATCAAATCAGAAGACCATGGAACCCTGAGTTATGATAGAATATCGAAGATTAGGACCGTATGAAGACTCCATCTAATTCACAACCCTTTGGAGGCTAGTTATAAAAAATAAGCACATATTTAGTGAAGTTGAAATGCACCTCTTAGTGTAGTATGAAGGAAAACTTATCATTGTAATATCATTATGTCTTTAATGACATGTATGGTTGCAAACACTGAAAGTCATTCCATGTGTTTCCGCTAAGTGTTTTGCTCCCTCCCGCAAGATAGGAAAGATGTCGTCTTTTTGCATGTTGGCTGATGCACTTTATGAATAAGCTCATTTTGGTGGTTCCAAGGGATGATCTTTGTGTTTATGAGTTTTCCTATCCATGTAAACACTTGTCACACTCATTCACAAAGTTTTGAGCATTTTCGCACAAGTGTCATCATGGTCGTCATAAAGTCTATCTTAGGTGTCACACTTGTCATAACTAGTCATGATGTGGTCACACACAAGAGAAAGGATTTTTCATGTTTCATGGGTGATCAATGTTTCTGAGTCTTCAATTATTCTAAGTGTTAGGACACAGTCAAAGCTTTGTCACTTCATCTATCAGTCTCACCGGTCCAACACTTGGCCTTTTCCGAAGAAGCTCCCTGACCCTTCAACTTGCTTCGCCCAACCTGCCTTGACTGCACATTACCTAGTTCCAATCAGCAATATGTGACCTTGACCCTTGGATATGTGCAATGCATAGTTCGTATCCCCCAAGACTGTTGCATTGCACAATTCCTGAGCCCAAGACCTAGCCTTCCTTCCAGAATTGTGCAATATTTTGAGTCAACCTTCCCTTGCAGAACTATGTAGAGGCTATATTCGGTAGTCCTACCCTCATCTAGACTCATTTTCTCTAAAAAATAAGCCTCCCTCTTCGACGTGAAACTAAATTATGGCTCATTTTTTGAAGCTGAGTCCACCATTTTAGGCTCGAAGGTTTTCGAGCTGATGTCGTCTCGTGATGAGCAAATCGTAGATACAGGAACCTGGCGGGATGACGAAGAATGAGATTAATGTGGAATACATGAAAATGAAATTCTTGTAGATGATCATGCAATATAATCCATCAAGGAAAAGCAAAGGGACACCAACTCACGACCAAAACCCAAGACTTGAGATCATTGAATATTCATGCCACCAAGCCATGAGGAGGTGGAAGATAAGAGTATGCTCAAGAAGACATCACTCACAGCAACATCAATGGCCTAACACTGCCACAACATCCAAGAAGTTTACATTAACAGTGCCATGTCATGTCTTGTCATGAGATATATTATGCCACACCATCATTGTGGACCATGTATATTATATTCAAATGTATTATAAAGTGGAAGTCCAAAGGAAACACATGAATATGGAGAGTCATGTAAGTTTAAAAGTCATAGGAATTAGAATAGTAATGAGGGTATGAAAGAGTCACAAAGGGGAATAATCACCCCTTGGTTATATATATACCCCCTCATTGTATGAGTAAGGTACTTTTCACCTTGGCTCCTCCCGCAAAGCATTAGAGAAATGAACTAGTTCTTTGAGGAGCAAGGAGTCGCTCCAATGTCCCACTACTGGGGCTAGTGATGTATAATGTAAACATGTGTCCTAGAAATTTTTCTTAATAGCACAATCCTTTTAAGGCCAACATGTTCTTCATGCATGGTCTATGAATTTTTGTAAGACTATTCTGTGGATCTTTGTATTTCATGTTTTCTTTCACATGTACTAAAATAGTTGAACTATTTCAGTTATTTTAGTGCTTATAATATTGAGAATGTGTCGTAATGGTTGTTAATGTTGTCCCATCCTTGTGGAATATTCCGTGGGATATTATACAGATCATTCCTTGATTTTTTGTTTTAACAACTATCACATATGTTGTGGACTATTTCACTGGATGTTAGATGAATCTTTTTTTTTTTTTTCGGTTGTAATGGTTGTCGCATCCACTGTGGACTAGTCTATTGAATGTCATATGAGTCATTCTGGTTCATGTGTGTCTCTTCCTAGGTGGTACTATTACCTCTCACTTAGAGCCTCACTTTTCTTTCCCCATTTGCAGTAGAAGAACCTCAACACATTTTCCCTAGACATTCACTAGGCACACCTCCCTTGCTAGCCTTTTCAAAGACACCATTGCATCACTCTCCTGTGATGACAGCTAGAGCCAAGGAAAATCTTTAAGGATTTGGAAATCGGGCCTTTATACCATATGGGAATCCTACACAAAATAGTGTGAGGTCTGATTGGGAATTCATATTAGGGAGATCCCCTTGTTTGATGGTTTTCCAACACCGTCAACAAAATAGCACTAGAAGGAGGGCTAGATAACAGGTTGTGCCCATTGAGTATGGATTGAATCTCTTATTTAAAATGGATCTTCCCCAAATCATAATCTAGAGATGTTTTTCTAAAGAGCTTAATTATACATCCTTGTAGAAGTTATTCATAGCCTGTCTGAATTTAAGTTCGATGGTGAGGGTGAATCAACTTTTCATGAACATCTAGTTCAAGTTGTCTGTGTTTTTCTTTCTCATAAAGTATTTTCCAAAGATGTCATGGCTAGGTTACTCACCCTCATATTTGAAGGTCGTGTTAATCAATGGTGTCATACATTACTCATTGCTTCTATCCATTCATTCAACCATCTTTCCAAGAAGCTTCATAGATCCTTCGATAATTATAACTATCGAGATGTTTGTGGAAAAATCAATCTTTTAAGAATGAAGCCTAATAAATTAGTTGAGGTTTTTTCTGATCGATTCCTTCACCTATGTTTTGAAATTCCAAAAAAACATCTAAACTAGGATTTCTTGAAATAGGAGTTTGAGCGCTTAGTTATTGTCTCTTCATATGGTGAACCTGAACCTCCTGATTTTTCTCCTTCCCCAACTCTTGTGAATCATGAGGCACCTCAAATTTTAAAGGAGGAGCTTACTGCCCCATTTTTTATTTGTCCTCCTCCCTTTCCAGTCTTCATGTGGGTGCCTCTTTGTGGTGGTTGTAAAATTGGGAAAACTATTAATCAAGTCTCCAATCCATCTTCTCATTCTTATCCCACTTTGCATGATTCAGATTCAATGGATGAAAGTCCATAATGGATCATGAAGCCTACAATGATGATTGGATCTTTTGTTTTGTAAGATGTTGTCACCATTCACAACACTTATCTCAAATCTAATCCATATTTTTGTTACCCTCTATCATATGCATATCCTGAATCTTTGTACCGTGACCCACTTGATCGATCTGCGCCACCAGTTGGTTCTTCACATTCTATTAATTCTCAAGTTTTTGACTCAAAATGATATCAGCTACAAAGCAGTCACATTATGCAAGTAGAGGAGTAGAAAGGTGAAGACACTTTCAATCATTCCTCTCTTTTTCATAATGTTCCTTGTTAAGATATTGCAATTCCATTCTTGAATGATTCTCAATCTGCTAATCTCGGTAGAGAATCCAATGCAATCAATTCTTTCAATCAGCCCCCAGCCTTGGGCAGTGATCATTCTAATGATGATAACTCTATTTTTGTATGCCATGACGAATGCTCAAGAAAATCATATGATATTTCAGTTTCTCATGAAGATTTTAATTTAGATCTAGAATTTGCTTTGGTCAAAGAAGATGTTCATATCAAAACGTCCTCTTCACCTCACTATCACTTATGTCCTAATGTTTTCAATACATCTACTTGTGATGGAGATACCTCATGCTCTTTGGTTTCTTCATTTCATGAGTTATCCCCTCGATTGACACAAGGTGGTGAGGTTGTCCATGATGAAATTGAAAACATTCAAATATAGAGAGCCCTTCCCACCCCTCATCATCTCTTCTCCTGCATGAGGAAAACTCTTCAAATCATCTTGCTCATTAGATCTCACCGATTCATTTATCTTTGAATTTGTGATCAGAAGAGTCCCCAATTTAAGCAATCTGGTTATTGAAGTTGAAAAATCTAGTAAAATTTGTGACATAGATGGCTGCTATTCGATGAGAAATGGTCTTACTGAAACTAGCAATAGAATCAATCCTCAAAACATGCATGATCTGGTTCAAGCTTCAAAATGTGATTCTACAATCCTGGAAAGTTTCGGGACCTTCCAAGGAGTCAAGGCACTTCAACATCCATTCATAATTATTTCAGGATCTCGTGACTCTAGTAAGATCCCAAAACTAAGTTAGGTTTGGTTTCTCTCGCACAATTTGTCTCTTTGCATGATTTCAATCGATGTAAATTTCCTTGTGAAAAATGTTTGGTATTCCAGCTGTGACCTTTGAAATTTTCAAGATTTTAATTCTGACCGAATTTAAGAATCTGTCACGGTTCATTCATCTTCATGCAAATATCTTGCATCAAACTCGGGTTGGATATATGCATCTTTCATAGAGTCATAAAATCGTGAAGTTGATCATTCCGAGGACTATCTTTTCCCAAAGGAATCATACTTATCAAATTTATCCCTTAATGGTCAGCTCTTGGGTCTTCTTGCTATTTTGATGTTGCAAATTTTCCCTCTCATCGCACCAAAAATCCTTTTGAGTGATAATGAATGCACAAGTTGTCCCATGAATCAAGTTCTTCTTCATTCACCATGTCTTAACTGGCCTCATGCATTTGTGGTGCCATCATCCTTTTTAAACTCTTTTGATGACTACGATGCTTGTACAAAGTTGCAGGGAAATTATCTGTCATATTTGGCTCGCAAGGTACTTGGTTTTATTGTTCAAAGCATCCACGAGACTGTTCAAATTGATTTTTCTTCGTTTATCGCAAACTAGGAATTTGATGCTTTAATCAACTCATCAGATCATTAGTGTTTCTTTAGTGAATGTAATTCGACTTATCATCTTACCATCATCACATCCAATGATAGTTGTTTCAAACCCATTGATCTTCATTGTTCAACATCTCTCTATTCATATTTTTTTCAAGCAAGCGAGGCACTTCAACCTTCACTGATGGTTATGGCAGGTCCTCACTGTCTTGCCATGACTTCTGAGAATGATCATATATATTTTCCCTTACAATATTTCCATCATGATCCCACTCCTCTAACTGAAAAGTCACCTTTTCCAAGATTTCCTAGTTTTCAAGATGGCCATTATTAATTTTACGATCCAACCACTGAATGGATGGAACAATCTTACCTCGCAAGCTTCGTAGCAAAAAACAAGTTTCATTATTTCCTCGCACTTGATAAAGTGCTCGGTGTAGATGAAGACACATGCACAAAAAGTTTCGAGGTTTGTTGAAAAATGGTATTCATTGAAAAGGTAAGAATGTGGATTGGATGAAAGTAGTGGGTGAGACACACCTTTCTGCCCACAGGCAAGACCTTCCTTTTCTTCTGCAATTTTTTCATGTTTTTATATCTTCTCTTGCACATAAATTTTTATCTGTTTTAATTATTCGTATATTTGTGGAAGAAGTTCAGGAATGACTACAATGGATTCATTGGAAATTTCATTATACATGACCCCAACCTTCTAGTTGTTAGGTTAGGAGTAGGATTAGTTGCATCCTAGTTTTCTCTTTATTGCACTCATTCTGCACTCATTCCATGTGGTTTGTCCCCATTTTCTTATTATGTTTCTACATAATGCTTTCTTTAGCCATTTTTGTCTTCCGGTTATGTTTCCTTGTTGTGTGTTTTCTTTCTTTTTGTCTTGTTTTTCTTTCTTGTTGAGTGTTTCCTTTTCTTTTCATCATGTAAATAAGTTTTGTGCCTGGACCTATTTTAGCTTCCTAGTATGTGTGTGGCCGAACTATAAAGAGTCTTGTGACACTTCAACATTTGGCTAGCCATCTTTCCATCTTCCTTATGTTGGTTACATCTTTTGGCCAATGAAATTCCGATAGGAGGTATGATCCATCCGTAAGGAGAGTTTTGGTCCAAATACGAACTCATGTCTAGTCTGGAAACCTCATGCCTATTCTCGATTTTTTTCCACTTTGGTGCTCTCAAACTTATCCAACTAGTAGAAACGGAGAAGGGGAAAATCTAAACAAGAAAACCTAAATCAGAGGTCTTTATATGCTTCTTTGAAGGAGCAACCTCTTCTGCTCTCAATAAGTGAGGATACCTCTTCCGCCCCAAAATAAATAAGTGCCAATGCACAATTCTCTTCAAATAAATAAATAAAGGTGAAAGAAGAGAAAGGCTTCCTACACAAAGAGGTTAAGCAAGAAACTTCGTCGGGGTACTTTCCAAGCTCACTGGAAATGGAGAAATTTTTTTGTTCCTGTGTGACTCCAGCAGGGTACTTTCTAAGCCTGCTGGCAATGGAGCAACACCAAAGATGAACAATTATAATTTGAAAATCTTAAGCTCGTGAGCTACACTACCCTTCCAACTCGAAACATTGTGATTATGATGAAACTTATGTTGTGTTAGACTGATAAGGTACAAAGGGGACCATGTCTATTCATGGGGTAAATTGAAAAAGCCAAGGAAATCTACACAATGAATCAATACTCCTTGAAGAACTAAGGCCTTGAACAAAAGGATTTAACCAAAACAGAGAAGCTGGATTCTACTAATGTGTCGCCAAGTGTTGTAGCAGTAGCAACACCCTCCAAAATTTTGGCCTGCACTTGAATTTTGGAGGCTACTATGGATCTTGTGATCAATTGTTCCTTAGTTTCCTATTGGACAATTCATGATTTCAAGCCCCCTTCTCAAATATCAAGTGTCGTTCACTCTTTTATATTTATATAACAAGTTTCATATTCAGGCATGGGAGTTATCACTTGTCATGTAAAGGGGAGTTTTGGTTTTTATCAAGGGGAAATCTTTGTGAAAACAAGTTTTTCTCATCATATAGACATGTGTCGCACTCATTTCCAAGGTTTCACACACCATTACACAAGTGTCATCATTATCCTCCCAAAGTCCATCGATGGGGCCACATTTGTCATAAGTTTCCACAAAGGTTGTTGGATTAAGAAAAGTATGCTTTCAGATGTTTTGGATGAACTACGTTGTATCATCAAGTATCCATATGTGTGGTCACAGGCAAGTTATATCACTATTCACATTGGTTTGACTGATCCCACACTTAGCCAAATTCTAGAGGATTCCTGGAAACCTAGCCTCATCCAACCTTTCTAAACTGCACACTTCACAACTACAACCATCAAGATTTTTACTTTCCTATGGAAACTTTTCAATGCACAGAAAGCCCAACCTCCCTTGGCCTCTAAAACTACATAGATGCTTCCTCCAGTGTCCTTCCCTCAACCGGAGCTCACTGCCTTCATAAACTACGAAGTTCTGTCTCTTAAGCCTCTCAATTGCCCAGTTACCCTTGCCTCCTAAAATTGTGTAGTTTTTCCTCCCAGGGCCTTGTCCCATAGTAGCAACTGCCTACTTGAAATATGAAATTTTGTCCCTCAATGGGCACTCCACAAAATATTTCCCTCAATGAGGACTGTGCTTAAATTTCCCTCAGTCTAGCCTGAGCTGCACACTACACATTCTCAATGATCAAGCTCTTCCCTTGGTTGCTTGAACTACACAATTTTGTACTCATTAGGCCTTATCCCTTGACCTGTCACTCGGTCCTGACCGAGTTCATGAATCCAAGTGCTCTACCTTAGGCAAGGGGTTTATTAGACTGATGTCCTCTTGTCATTAGTGGATTGCAGATACATGAATTCTACCATGCTATGGAAAGATGATGAATAAGGAGATGAAGAAGGAGGACATTCTAGATGACACTTAAGAGGCTGAGAAGAAAAGATAATCATCATATTAGAAGGTCAAGGAACCCTGAGGTATGATAGAAGATCATAGATCAAGATAGCATGAAGACTCCATTTGATTCATAACCATTTGGAGAGTAGGTACGAAAACAAAGCACATATTTCATATCATTATGTCTTCAATGACATGTATGGTCGCAAACACTGAAAGTCATTCCATGTGTTTTTGCTAAGTGTTTCACTCCCTTCCGCAAGATAAGCAAGATGTCATCTTTTGCATGCTAGATGTCACACTTTATGAATAAGCTCATTCTAATGGTTCCAAGGGGCAATCTTTGTGTTTATGAGTTTTCCTAACCATGTAAACACCTGTCACACTCATTTACAAAGTTTTGAGCACTGTCACACAAGTGTCGTCACAGTCATCATAAAGTCTATCTTAGGTATCACACTTGTCAGAGCTGGTCACGAAGCAGTCACACGCAAGTGAAAGTGTTGCTAATGTGTCATGGGTGATCAATATTGTTGAGTTTTCAAGTATTCTAAGTGTTAGGACATAGTTTAAGCTTCATCACTTCATATGTCAGTCTCACTAGTCCAGCACTTGGCCTTTTTCAAAGAAGCTCCATGACCCTTCAACTTGGCTTCACCCAACCTACCTTGTTTACACATTGCATAGTTCTAGTCAAAAAGTTGTGATCTTGACCCCCTGATCTATGCAATGTGTAGTTCATGTACCCTAGTACTACTGCATTGCACAATTATTGAGCCCAAGAACCAACCATCCCTTCCAGAATTGCGCAATCTTTTCAGTTAGCCTTCCTTTCCAGAACTGCAGATAGGTTGCCTTCAATAGTCCTCCCCTCATCTAGAATCACTTTCTATCAAAATTGCACAGAGACTATCCCTCAGCCCAGCCTAGAATACACATTGCGCAATTTTAGGCTTCAGGCCTTAGCCCTGGCTACTAGGTGTGTGCAATGCATAGTCACTAAGCCTCCCTCTTCAAACTGTAAATAAATTTTGGCTCAGTATTTGAAGTTGAATGCATTATCTTAGGCTAGGAGGTTTTCGGGTTGATATCATCTCATCATGAGTGAAATGTAGATACAAGAACTTGGTAGGATGATGAAGAATAATATTAAGGTGGAAGACATGCAAAGGACATTCTTGTAGCTGAGCATGCAAGATAATCCATCAAGAAAAATTAAAGGGGCACCAACTCGCAACCACAACCCAAGACTTGAGATCATTGAATATTACTATCACCAATCCATGAGGGGGTGGAAGACAAGAGTATGTTCAAGAATACATCACTCATAGCAGTAACAGTTGCCTGACACAGCCGCAACATTGAAGCAATTTAAATCAGTAGTGCCATGCCATGTCTTTTCATGAGTTGTAATATGCCACATCATCATTGTGGACCATGTATATTATATTCAAATGTATTGTAAAGTGGAAGTCCAAAAGACACAAATGAATATGCAGAGTCATGTAAGTTGAAAAAACATAGGAAGTTTAACATTTATGAGGGTAGTCAAAGAGTCACAAAGGGGAAGCATCATCCCTTCGTTATATATATACCCCCTCATTTTATGAGCAAGGGAAGTTCTTCATGCATGGGCTATGAATGTTTGTAAGACTATTCTGAGATGTTTGTATTTCATGTTTTCTTTCACATGTACTAAGATAGTTGAACTATTTTGGTTATTTTAGTTATTAGCTTATCGAGAATGTGTTGTAATGGTTGTTAACATTGTCCCATCCTTGTGTACTATTCCATGGGATATTAGATAGATAATTCCTTTCTTGTTGGTTGTAATGATCGTCACATCCATTGTGGACTATTCTGTTCGATGTTAGATGAATCATTTTTTTTTTCGGATGTAATGATTGTCACATCCACTGTGGAATATTCCGCTAGATGTCAGACGGGTCATTCTGGTTCATATGTGTCTCTTCCTAGGTGGTACTATTACCTCTGACTTAGAGGCTCACTTTTCTCTCCCCATTTGTAATAGAAGAACCTCGACACAGTTTCCCTACACATTCACTAGGCACAACTCCCATGTTTTTAGAAGACACCATTCCATCACTCTCATGTAATGACAGCTAGAGTCAAGGAAAATATTTAAGGATTTGGCAACCGAGCCTTTATATTGGATGGGACTCCTACACCAAATGGTGTGAGTTTTGATTGGTACTTCATATTATGGAAATCCCCTTGGTTGACGATTTTCCAGCACCGTCGATAGGGAGCTAAAGATACCACCCTCTATCTAATGAATCATCACGGGGGAGTTCCAACTCAACCCACATTATAGGTGTAGGTTTTAACCCAGTACAAAAAATACCTACAAACAAATTCTTAAAAATAGAAAATATAAAATGGCGAAAAACACATAAAATACACATATATTTTCTGCTGGAGCCCAAAACCGTGACTACCAGATTGATTTTTCATTATGTTCCTTTCAATGTTACAATACATACATATATATATATATAT
>APFE030539209.1:0-15786 GCA_000404065.3 Pinus taeda | reverse complement strand
CTTCCACTGCATGTGCAATTTTTGGTCTAGTACAGACCATTGCATACATCAAGCTATTGACTGCACTTGTGTATGGAACACGGGACATGTCCTCTTCCTTTTCTTGTGCCTTGCGACACTGTTTAGCAGATAACTTGACACCTACAGGGATAGGAACCTTCACTGGTTTACTATCATGCATATTAAATCTCTACAGTTTTGTCTCAACATACTTCCTCTAGTTTAACGAGAGTTTCCTCTTTGCCCAACCTCATTTAATTTTCATGCCCAAAATATAGTCTGCAACACCAAGATCTTTCATGTCGAATTTGGAGGAAAATTGGGTCTTCAAATGCTAGATAATCTCTTTTCCATTTCCAATCAGCAACACATCATCCACATAGAAGAACAGATAATTAACATGGTCACCAACTAATTTAAAATACACATAGTGATCCTCTTTTATTTTGGTGAAGCCAAGTCCCCATATATATGTATCAAATTTCTGATACCACATCCTTGGTGATTTCTTTAACCCTTACAAATAATTTTTTAACTTGCATACCAGTTCCTTCTCTACCTTCACCGCAAAGCCATCAAGTTGCTTCATGTAGATCTCTTCCTCCAGATCCCCATGGAGAAATGTTGTCTTCACATCCAAGAGAAAAAATATCACCAAAATCAATTCCCTGCACCTGGAAAAACCTTTTGCTGCCAACCGATCTTTGTATTTCTCCACCTTTCCTTATGTATTCATCTTCTTCTTAAACACCCATTTTCCCCTGATGGGTTTCCTTCCAGCTAAACCCTCCACCAAATCCCAAGCCTCATTTTTTACCAAATATGCCATTTCATCAAACATGGCCTCTTTCTAGAGTTTTCCATTCTCTAAATCTATTGCCTCCTTGACAATTATGGGATTATAGTTAGTAATATATAAAGAAAAAATTTGAGCAAAAAGCATATGGACTATACCTTTCTGGTTGTGTTGTTTCTTGAACCGATCTTCTCACAACTGGAGTTTGTGACTCTTCATCTTCTGATTCTTTCTCTGTTGTAGATTCTGATTTTTCATCCTTTAGCTCAAACTCTATATTCTCAGGTTCCCTTGGTAGGAATTCATGTTTAATAACATCTTTCACCTCTCTAAACACCACATCTCGGTTGTACACAACCTTCCTTGTTTCTAGGTGCCAAATCTTGTAACTTTTTAGACCATCCTTATACCCAATAAAGATGCACCTTTTAGACTTACTATCCAACTTGGTTCTTTTCTCCTTTGGAACATGTACATATGCATCATAGCCAAATACCCTTTGATGTGAAAGAGAGGGTTTCTTACCAGTCCATACCTAACATGGAGTCATATCCTCCAACACTGATGAAGGTGATCTATTAACCAATTAACATCCAATCGCCACCGCCTCTGCCCAGAATTCTTGTCCTAACCCGACACCACTAAGCATGCTTCTTGCCTTTTCCATCAACGTCCTTTTCGTTCTTTCTACAACTCCATTTTTCTAAGGTGTGTATGGAGTAGTATTATGTCATGCTATACCACACTTCTTATAGAACTCTTCAAATTCCTTCTCCCAGCTGTCCTCAACACCTTTATCTTCTTCTCTATCTAGTTTTCCACCAAATCCTTAAATTATTTAAACATGTCAAAGACTTCAAATTTCTTCCTAAGGAAATATATCATTGTATTCCTTGAGAATTCATCTATAAATGATACATAGTACATAAACTTACCCAATGATAGAACCGACATAGGTCCAAGCACATAATTGTGCACAAGCTCTAATATCCCTTTCGCCCTCTTAGCACTAGAGGGGAAACTCACCCGATTTTTCTTCCCATATACACAATGTTCACAAAAATTGAAATCCATAGGGAACTTAGACATACCTTATACCATACTATTACCATGTAGTATTTGAAGGCCTATCTCTCCAATATGTCCAAGCCTTTGATGCCATAACATGGTCTTTTCTCCAGAGACCACTAGATTTTCTTCTCCGCTTTTAGGAACCAAAAAACTATTGCACCCATCAATAACACTGCTACCCATAAGCTTGTACAAAGTTCCAATCCAATCTCCCCACATCAATAGTGCTCCCCACACCATCTTAAAGGTATCTTTATCGAACACTATTTATACACCTGTAAAATCCATCTTGCTTACAAAATTCAGATTTCTAGCCAATGCAGGAATATGGAGAACACTAGTAAGTGTTCTAACCCTTCCACCTTGTAACTTCAGCTTGAATTTTCCATGTCTAAAGATTATAGCTTTCCTGTCATCCCCTAAGAAGACATCACCACCATCATATTTCTCATACTTTCAGAACCACTCCCTATGGGGAGTGAAGTGAAAGGATGCACCTGAGTCAATTAACCATGCCTCGTGATCTACATATTTACTTGAAGAAGAAGGCAAGTACACATCCCCACCTTCATCTGAGGTGGTTTTCACCTTTGTAGAGGGAGCGTCATCAGATCCCTTTCCCTTCTTAGAAGATTAAGATCTATTGTTCTTTTTGAAGTGCCCTTCCTTTCTACATTTCCAACATACCTTTACAGGTTTTCTTGGAGATTTAGATCTCCCTCTATATTTAAATCTCCCACTTGAGGACTTATTTTTATTTCTATTCTGGGACTATCCTTATACAGACAAGGCATCTCCATTATGGCTCTCCATATTTTTCCATCCCATCTCCTATGACAGCAAGGATGAGACTATTTCATCGAACTTCAAGGTAGTTGTATTGCTACCTATTACAACAACCAAACTATCCCACGAATCTAGTAGAGAACACAACAAACTGATGCACTTATCTTCATCTGAGATTTTAATATCAACAGATAAAAACTGGCTTACCATAATATTGAAGGTGTTCAAATGCTTTGTCACTAAGTATCCATCCTTCATCCTTAGGTTATACATCTTTTTCTATAGGAACAATTTGTTCAAAAAACAAAACCTTGTCCAAAAAAAACCTTCACCACAGCTTCCCCTTACACATTCAATACACAACTGTATTGTGCTCTTTGATTTCGGATCCAACTTAACCTAGTCATAAGCTGATATTGTCATTGGTTTAGTACCCGAATCTACCACAATCCACTGATCTTTATCTACCAGCAGATCCTCCATCTTGAGTTTCCATAACTCAAAACTCTGACCATTACATTTCTTGATCTCTATCTTTCCATTGCTCATGTAACACCCTCCTCCCACATCCACCCAAGTAACCATTTGGGGTAAACATGAGAAGAGAGGCTACTGTGATCAAATTCAACCTCCTATGTGACCTTAAGGAAGTGGAATCGACAAAAAATCACACATAGTCATCCAAAATAATCAAAATAACCCTTAGGAGAAAAGTTAGCCACTCAGATAGCCTGTCCCTCAGTCCCACTTTTGTTCTGGATCTCTTAGGCCATAGTCACTCTCATGATATGGGAAAGGGAGCAACCACAACCTAAAGTTTCTCTCACAGGCTTGCCTGCCAGTGACTAGAGACCAAAATTGCTAGTTCTGTGCCAACAACCCCGGGATTTAGGCCACTTTTTTAGGCCCAGAGCCCAGGCCACTACCCAAAATGGAGTGATAGCTTGAAATCATTAAAATTATAGGGAAACAATGATGCAAAATCAATAATTTGAACAAGACCATAACTAGATCGATACTAGTCATGTCAGGCATTTTGTCAAATATGTCATCAACATGTAACCTACATGTGTAAACAACATAATTAAGTTTAGGGATATCATACTTATCTAAGAATTGCTATGAACCATTGTTCCCTTATGTACTTTGCTACATTATCATCTATTAGGCCATAGATACACTATTCATTCATTTACAAGTAAAAACATGCTGAGAGGCATACACAACTGTTGTCATAAAATATACATATAACCAACATAATAGCAACAAATTACCATAAACATATAAGCCATCAAATCACATATACATCATTACATTTACACATGAAAATAAAGGGAATGAATTTCTTTTTAATGAATGAAATAAACCAACTGGAGATGGGATTACCATGTTCCACCCAACCATAGAATGGCTGAGTCAAATCTCTCTTTAGCTATTCACCCCCATGCCATGTTCCAAGCATGAATGTGGGACTCAAACCAAAAGAACCAACCAGGGCATACCAAGGCTAAACCACCTCCTTGTCATCAACAGAAACCAAGATTTACCATAGTCCATCCTAGATCACTAGGCCAACACAATGAACACATCATAATAGGATTTACCGCGATATCCACTCAATCACTAGGTCAAACAAGCATAGATGCCATCGGATTTATCCACCTACATCATGAGTAATTTTCCTGTCTCCTAGTCCCCCAGACTTTACCATAATCCAAACTCGGATCACTAGGCCCTAAACCGAGACCCACTCTCCAGCCTTTACCACATATTCCAAACCCAGGATTACTAGGCCCAATGGAGAAAACCACCTCTTGGCCTTATCGTATATCCTGCCATTCACCAGAAAGGATTCCTAGGCCCACCGAGGAAACATAATCATGGATTTACCGCAACCCATAGTCTGGCTTAGGGGTTACTAATCCAATGGATTTACCGTGATCCATATTCTAGTTCAGGGACCACTAGGCCATGTGCTCTATCATTCAGAGATCCACTATACTCATCTTCGAATCCATCCAACAGTCTAGCTCAACCAAAACATGAGAACCCCATCACACCATGGTTATCCGAAAATGGCAAGGCTAGGATGAAAACATTGTTACAACTAGAAAAACCCATGCCATGATAGAAAAGAACCACATGTAATCCCATGCATTCCAAATCTAGCAAGGAAAAAACACATGCCAGTCGATACCTCCAATGAAGCCTGTTGTGGTTGCTTGATCTTGCCTTTCCCTGTCTGATCTTTGCTTCCTCTTTCCTTCTTTTCCTTTCTTGATCCCATGCATAGCCATAGAAAAATATTTAGCCAAAAACTTAACACTGAAAAGAATAACCTTTTTATTAATGAGGCCTCTAATTTCTTCATTTTCCATTATTTTCCTTCAATTTCCTCCTCACATACAACCTGTGACCTTTTACCTTCCTTTTCTCATATTTTCCTTTATTTTCATTAGTAAATGTGCCAAAAATTCCCTTTTTCCTTTCCAAAGCCTTAGCCATTGCCTTTTCCAATTTCCTTAGCCATAAACAACCAAATGTACACCCACTAGGACGTTTTACCCACCATTAAGCTTGGAATATGTGTCCCATCAACCGTGGTATTTATATATTATACATGGAATTTTCACCAGGGATGTTACATCTCGCCATCTTCTTTTAACCGCAATAATCAATCTTGTAGATCTCCCATTGAATAGGGTCTACCACAGGCCCAAGCAAAACTTCTCAGCAACAAAGGTGTCCCTTGAAGCTGAAAAGGTTGTGATACCAAATGTAGGTTTTAACCCTGTACAGAAATTACCTGCAAATGACTTCTTAAAAACAAAAAATATACAATGGCAAGAAACACAACACAAATACACAGATATTTTCCCCTGGATCCTAAAACCAGGACTACCATATTGATTTTTCATTATGTTCCTTTCAATGTTATAATACATATATATACATGCCAAAGCATTCATAAACTACAATCCATTAACCTTGGATTAGAACATAAATGTAGTTCCCTTGACCGGATCTACAAAATAGCATGGGAAGAAAACCATCATGACCAAAACCATGTGTGAATCACATGCACAAAAACATAGTTAGGTCCACCCACCTAAGATAGGGTCCAAAGAAATTTTCTTGGGGCATTGCCCCAGACCCCGTATAGGGAGGATACTACCCTCTAAAACCCCCCAACAGGGGGAGTTGTGCCCCCCTTATGACCCCCCTACTACGCCCAATGCAACATACAAGGGGGGAGATAACCCGCCCCTGTGACCCCCCCACATGTGTGACTAGTCATGGAAAGAATATAACACACACCTAACAATAGGGTAGCCTAACTCAACCCTCTATCAATAAGTGAGATCAACTTCGACTTACCAAAAGGGAAAGGTTCATACTTTGTCCTATTGACCTGGGATAATAGGAGCATCTACTCAAGGATCACACCCTATCTTATAGTCTAGTGACCTCCATCGAGACCCTTAAAATTCAATTGATAGAACACTTGCACCCAAGACTTGAGTGAGATAAACTTACCATATGGGTAAGGATACACATCCTATCTCAAGTCCCCTCGTCCCATTGGGTAAATGGGGAGGTCCAACCCAAACAAGCCTATCTTGTGGGTAGGATGCCAACAGGGGTATACTCGATCAAAGGGATAATATGTGAGATCAAATTACCGCAGGGATAAGGATACATAACCTATCCTTTTTTCTAGAGATCCCTCAACCCCAATATCCCTTACTACTACATTCCCACCCTGGGAGCTCAACAAGGGGGAAGAGCACACTTAATTTTCTTAATCAAACAAGACCCTTACCCAAGAGGGTAAGATCCATCAGTCCAAGTTTCTCTTTGAAGAGAAAGAACTTCCCTTTTGGTAAGGCCTTGGTGAGTATATATGTTATCTTCTCATCATTTGAAATGTGACTGAGTCTTATAGCTCCTCTCTACACCATGTCTCCAATTTAGTGATATCTGATCTCAATATGCTTGGAATTGTCATGAAATATGGGATTATCTGCCAATCAAATTCCACCCTTGTTGTCGCAATATATGACTATCATATCTAGAACCTACTCAAACAACTCTCTAAAGAGATTTCTCAACCAAACTGCCTCACAACTAGCCATGCTAGAAGAAATGTATTCTACCTCGGCTGTGCTTAAAGCTACAAACTTTTATTTCCTGCTCATCCAAGATATCACTGCAAATCCCAAGCTAAAGAAAAATCCTGATGTGCTCTTCCTTTCAATGACATTCCCATCCCAAGCAGCATCAGTGTCACTAGGAAGTCATACATCACTGGGACAATATCTCAGAAAAAGGTTAATCATCCCATGCAAATATCTCAATAAGTGTTTGGAAGAAACCCAACATGCATGAAGGGTCTCATTCGTGAATTGAATCAAAGTGTTCACTGCAAATCATATATTTGGATGAGTGTTCACAAGGAACATCAATGCCCCAATCAATTGTCGATAATCATAAAGATTTAACAAATTAAGTCCAATAACATCTCTGCAAAGATTCTTGAAATTCATTTCCCTCAATGCGGCCAAGGAATTGCATTCATTCATTCCAAATATTTCCAATAACTTCACAACATATTTTCCTTGAGAAAGTAAAACCTCTCTGGGTCTTTGAGAATATAATACTTTCTTCAATCTGTAGACGTGAGTCTTTCTATCCTTTACTTGAAAATCGTAAGATTTCTCAACATATACTTATTCCTATAGTATGCCATGAATAAATTCCATATTTATGCCCATTTGGTGAAGTGTCCATCCTTGAGTAGTAGCAAGGGAAAAAATCAATCTAATAATAGTGTAGCGAGCAATGGGAGAAAATATATTTTCATAGTCTTCTTCATCTTTCTGGGATAAACCTCAGGACACAAATCTTGCTTTCTACTTCTCAATTCTTCCATCAGCTCCATGCATTATCTTATATAGCCATTTTGAAGTTATGACAGAATTTCGTTTAGGTCTCGACACAACATCCTATACATCATTCTTCATGATAAATTCATATGTTTTGACCATGGCATCCTTCCAAAGCTATTCTTTTACAACTTCTTCAAAAGTAAGAGGTTTAGCCTATATCCTAGTACTCATAGATACAATTTATACCTAATATATGCATGGCTTCTTGCTTTGTAAAGGTTCTTTTGGAAGGAACATATCTCTCAGCATCTTGTAAAGTATAATGAAGCCATACTGGTCTATTCTGCGCAAGGGGATCACTTGGAGGAGTATCCAAGGGCTCCATAAGCTCCATGGGATTAGCAACTATGTCCTTGTCATATTCCATCATAGAAGGACCTTCTAGTATGTCATCATCACCTTTTTTCTCAGTAGGAGGAGGTGGAGGAAGGTCCCTTTCTATTCCAAGGGTGACATCTTAATCAAAAGTTACACCCTGCTAAACTTGATCTTCCTTTGACCATAAATATATATTCTAAATGCTTTAGAATTTTCATAATATCCAACAAATGTACCTTTATTTCCAGTGTCTTCCATATTGTTCCTCTTGTCCTTCGACACATGGAAATACACAGGGAAACCAAATATCCTGAGATTTCCAATGTCAAGCTTCACACATGTGAATACTTCTTTGGGAGTCTTGTTGTCCAATGCTTGATGAGGAACTTGATTTTGAACATATACCATTGTATGTGTAGCTTCTCCCTAAAGTAATTCCAATAAATTTTGATCATGAAGCATAACTTGAGAAACTTCAACGATGGACCTATTCTTTCTTTTGGCCACTCCATTATTCTTGGTATTATAAGGTACAATAGTTTCCTTATTAATTCTAACATGCTTTCAAAAGTCAATGAACTCATTTGAAATGTACTCTGCACCAATGACGAACCTGAAGACCTAGAGTTTCTTCCCTATTTGGTTTTCTATTAGCACCTTGAAGTCCTGGAACATATCAAAATGTACTCTGCACCAATGATGAACCTGAAGACTTAAATTTTCTTCCTTGTTTGATTTTCTATCAGCGCCTTGAAGTCCTTGAACATATCAAAAGCCTTGTCCTTATGATTTAAGTAGTATATCCATGTCTTCCTAGAGAAGTCATCAATGAGCATTATGTAGTAGAGATTTCCACCAATAGAGTGCACAAGCATGGGCCCGCATAGTTCTGAATGAATGAGTTGAAGAATATCATTAGTCTTGTTCATGCTAGAGGGGAATGGTCCCCTTGTCTTCTTTCCAATGTAAGACCCCATAGATACTCCATCATGACTCACTTGAACACCAGGTATCCCAGAGACTAACTTCTTCAATTTCAATAGGGCTTCATAATGTAAATTTGCCAATCTTCAGTGCCATAGCTCACTTTGATGATTAGTGTCATGGACCATTTCTAGTAGAGGTATTCCATTAACTCTATAGAGTCATTCAATTCTAGATCCCAATGTAAAAGCATCTCTCATGTTATATTCCATGGTGGTTAAGGGTTTTCATTTTATGAAAGCTACTCTCATGCCCTCATCTTCCAAAGAAAAAATAGATGCCAATTTCTTATTTAGTCCCAGAACATACATTACTTCATGAACAATGAATTCCCCTGAGTTCAAATCAAATTTGGCAGTACTAAATCCCTTTACTGGACATGTAGAGTTGTCCCCAAGGATAATATTCAAACGTGTCTCCCTCTCAAATCAAATAGATTTGAGAGGACTTCCTTACACCAAAATAAATGACTATAATCCCCACTATCAGCCAACCAACTATCATATAAATTTGGACGAGAAGAACTAGAAAGAGCAGAAATAAGCATATATTCAGATTGACCAACTGCATTTTTTCATACCTGGAGTTCCTTGACCTCTTTTGAGGATGATGGCCTTCTTCATAGTCATCTAGAGTATCTCTTCTCCTTCTATCATCCCTTCTTATTTTATCATATTTTCTTTGATCATCACTGCTTCTTTTATTGTTGAACTTGTTGTTGTTGAAGCCATGATTGTTGTAATTGGATCTTGAATTATTTCTCTTTTCCAGGAAATCTCCAACATAATGGCCATGGGTGTGGCAGTTAAAGAATTCAATTCTACTTCCACTTCTATTGGAATATTTTGAGTTGGGGGAAGGCCTTCTTGAACTAGATGGTCTTCCTCTTCCTTTCCTCTTTTTGCCTTGAGTAAAAAATTCAGAGGGATATCCTTCTTCATGCTTTTGAATTTTTCCTCTGGAAATCATCCTGGCATCCTCTTGAGTGCATTTACGAATGAGCTCATTAAATTTCATAAGAACATTATTGTTTATTAGAGTAGTAATGAAGGTTTCCCAAATAGGATGAAGGCCTTAAAGAGTCACCACCACCAGAGCTCTGTAAGATATTTGTTCACCAGCAGATTGCAATTGATCCCTTAGGTGAGATACTCTCATGATATAGGATTTTACAGATTCACCCTTTTTCATATTCATCTCGTTGAGTTTATTTGTCAAAGAGAGTATGTGATTCAAGTTGTTGAATTCATACACCCTGACCAACGTTTCATAGATATCCTTAGACTTATTCAAGCTACCAACATAAACAAGTAGGTGATCTTGCAAACCATCAATGATAATTTTCTTGGCTTTGAGCTCACCTTTCTTGTACTTGGATTTGACAATGACATAAGCATTTGATGGAGGCTTAGGTACTTTTCCTTGCACATATTCCAAAACATCATTTTCATCTAGTACAACTTCCAACTTCATCTTCTAAGTGGCAAAGTTAGATGAATCACCCAGCTTCTCATTATCCTTGAAATAAGAGGTAGACATCTTGTCTAAGTCAAATTTTCTCTCAGTTAGCTTCTTTCAAGAATAATTTCTCTTGTCTCTTGTATCCTTGGGCTCGTCTTCACCTTAGCTCTAATACCCTGTTAATTTTCAACTATTCTATGCTAGTACAATCACTTTAGCCCAAATATTTTCTTTAATTAACAATATTTAAATACAATTTAATCTCCCAATGATCAATAGCAATTGTAGATAGAACAATAAATGCAATCGACAATAGAAGATAATCAAGAGAAATAAGAGACACAAGGATTTGGTCAAAGATCAGTGAATAACCCACAACGGGGAAAACCCTTTCAAATTCTTCTTCTTATTAGATTATCATAAAATGTTCAGTAAAGAGAGTAAAATGTTATAATTCACCAATCAAGAGTCAAAATCAATCCCAAAGCCAACAAAACAATATCCAATAGATGATCCATGTAGACAAATCTTATCAAAGTCAAAATATCCAAAGTCTATGATCAACGGTCAACATAATTTAGGTAAAGATCACAACCACATAGACCCAGTGATAGTGAGTGTAGCTAAAGATCACTAGACACAGGGAATACCCTATCAAGTGAGCAACTACAGCCGATATTTCCATGAACCAACCCTGCGACTCCTGAACAATATCTTCTTTTCTCATGTGCGAGCATGTACCCTACAATTTCGGACTTGTACAAATCAATTTCATGAATTATTTCAAACCTGTATGAACCAATCCAAAGAAGAGAGAGAACAATATGCTTGATAATTATGTCCAAATGAAGTTAACTTGACTTGTATTTATATGCGTCCAAGGGTGCCTAATTTCACTTTAAGGTCGACCTGTACTTTTGTGCATATGTGGGTTTCCTCAAAAATACATTTTTCCTTAACCAAATTAAATTAGTCCAAGTGCTAGGAGGGGTCATTCTTGATGAGGAGGATTGTCCAAAGGAGGGAATTTGTCACTAAAATGCCAAATTAACAACACAGTGTTTGAATTTTCTAAATTGTTCCTCAATTTATGTGATTCTTTGCATAAATTTAGGTAGAAGTGCAAAGTAAATATGCAATACATTCTTTATATTTCGATAATAAAACATATTTACTAGGAATTACTGCCCACCATAATTTATGCTCTAATACCATGTTGATTTTCTAGTGCTAATTAGAAAAGCACAATTTCTTGCAACTGAAAATACTTCCAATGATATATGATATTAATTTAACATACTCTAAGATATCATTAAGTAGTTACAATCAGAAAATTCAATTAGTCAAACATTGATTGTCTCATAAATTTAACTCCTTAGAAACTTCGACCTCTTCCTTAGATTTGCTTCCCATTTGAGAGAGAGACACACACAGAGAGAGAGAGAGAGAGAGAGAGAGAGATGTGAGTGATGAGTGTGTATAAAAATGAGAAATTAAAGTATATTTTTATAGTGATATTAGGGTGCCCAAAGAGGCACATTAAATTTAATTTTCTTTCTTTTAACTTGTGTAACTGGGGAATAACTCCTATAGCTACCCAAAAATCAACAAATATTTTACTTTTCCAGTTAATAAAATGAAGATGACTAAGAATAGTATAACATGAACCCATACATCGGTTATTATAGAACAAATGGGAAAGGTAAGGGGGTATAAGAGATTTATTTATTATTCCTATATCTAACCTACCTTATCATCTTCACCTTATTTAAGTTATAAATATTGGAGAAAACCAATTCCTAGAGTTAAGGCATCACTCAGGAGTTTAGCAAGGTGTCTCCCCTACATTCTTGAAAAAATAATAAGTAGTGGGGGGGACTTCTTGTTAGGGAGGATGAATGGGAATAAATAGTTCGTGAAAAAGGGAGAAAAATATATTTTTTAGAGAAGAGAAGAGCAAAAAAAAAAGGTTCCAGGAGTGGATACCACAAACTAGCCATGAAAATAGATACAAATACATATAGAAAAGCAAGGAAAACTAAAAAAATATGCAAGAAGTTTTGTGTCATCGACTGGAACTTTCTATGTCTTCTATGAAAAACAAAAGAAGAACAGACTTATAAGGGACTATGAAGCATAGAAAGTCCTCTTATGTTGTGAAAGGGAAGTAATATGGGTTCCTATATCTTCTTTCTCCTTTACAAACCTTGGTAGTGGAAATTATTTTGGTTTAATAATTTGTAGACTTAACTAAGAGCCATTGTTCCTACTTCAACATAGTGGTAACATAGCCTAGCTAGGGAGTGAAGCTCTACAACAAAACTGCATAAGGTTGCAATGGGTGGAAATCACTCAACCTATTGGGTTTTTCTAATCATCCTTTTGTATTTTCTATGTCTTCTATGAAAAACAAAAGATGAACAGACTTATAAGGGACTATGAAGCATAGAAAGTCCTCTTATGTTGTGAAAGGGAAGTAATATGGGTTCCTATATCTTCTTTCTCCTTTACAAACCTTGGTAGTGGAAATTATTTTGGTTTAATAATTTGTAGACTTAACTAAGAGCCATTGTTCCTACTTCAACATAGTGGTAACATAGCCTAGCTAGGGAGTGAAGCTCTACAACAAAATTGCATAAGGTTGCAATGGGGGGAAATCACTCAACCTATTGGGTTTTTCTAATCATCCTTTTGTATTCAAATACGTTTCTATTTATACATCTATTATTTCATTATATTATTTAGGTTGTAAATTTCAAGTATTCCATGGGTAAATAAATAGAAAATTGTTCCGTTATCATTTGAATTATTAAACATGTCAAATTTGTTACATGCTATTAGAAAAATGCTTACTATATTACTATAAATTTTCTTCTATGTATGCTCTATGGAATTGAATAAATAAGAATCGATGTATTAGTATGATGCTACATGTTTCTTCTCTTTCTCGTATGATAATTCATGTATCAACTAGACATTTTCATTTTTGGTAATTAGGATATCATAAACAAGAAAGAAAAGGAGAATGTTGTGGTCAATGCCTTTTCTAGGAATGATCAACATGAAACATACCCATTTTCTTTACCCTTTCCAATTTTAGATTGGATTTCTAGGGTATATCAATAATGGTTGGTTAAGGACAAGGTTTTTTAAATCATTAAATAACTAGAGGACCCTAACTGCACTATCAACTGCACTTGACAACATGACACCTTGGGGTATAAGGGATGTACCTTTTTGGTCCAAAACTCTACTTTCAAATCATGGGTGGTAGTAGAATTGAATTCCTCTCTCACATTAGGTCAATTTAGCTTTTAAAGTACATATGAAACCATTGTCACTGCTACTACACCCTCCAAAAATTTCACTACATTCAAATTTTAGAGACTACTATCACTATTGTATCTAATGTCACTTCGATCGTGAAATTTTGTCTCATGTTATTATATGTTTTTCAAGTGCTCTTGAATGGTCTCAAGTGTCTTCACATTTATTATGACATCCCTTTATGTGAGTTTCATGGTTGTAACATCTTTGTTGTTGTAAAACGACACTTTTGTGTTGCAAACACACATACTTTGTAGGTTTTAACCCCGTACAGAAATTACCTGCATACGAATTCTAAATCACAGAAAAAATAAACAATGCGAGAGCATAACACATAAAAACACATACACAGAGATTTTCCCCTGGATCCCAAAACCGGGACTACCAGCTTGATTTTTCATTATGTTCCTTTCAATGTTACAATACATATTTATACATGCCGAAGCATCCAATACCATGGACCGAAAACCATCGCGTCCAAAAAACATGTGCGAAATCATGCACAAAACCATAGGTGGGTCTGCCCAACCTAACATAGGGTCCAAAACCAAAATTTTCCAGGGCGCTACCCCGGACCCCATAAAGTGGGGTTATAGGTACCCCTTAAACCCCCTGTTAACTATGTGGAAGGAATATAACACAACCCAACAATCTCCCACTTGTTGTTTTCTTTCCACAGGGGGCCACAAGAGAGCTTAGTCATTTTTCCAGCCCTGAAACACCCATTGTTTCTCTACACCAAGAGAACTTCTCAAAGCTAACAGATTTTGTCAATGCATCTGCAGTATTCTTCAAAGTGTCCACCTTTACCAGCAACACCTTTTTGTCTTCTATCATATCCCTCACAAAGTGATACTGAACATCAATGTGCTTTGTATTTGAATGTTAAGCAGGGTTCTTTGCCAAGAAAATTGCACTTTGGCTGTCACAGTCTATCCTTATAGCTACCTGTACTAACCCCATACTTGAACACAATCTCTGCAACAAAATTGCTTCCTTTCTTGCATGAGTGGCTGCCATGTATTCTGCCTCTGTAGTTGATAGTGCCACCACAGATTGTTTCTTACTCATCCAACTGACTGCACCTCCAAATAGGTTAAAAACATACCCACTTGTAGATCTTCTCTGATCCAGATCTCAAGCCAGTCTGCATCAACAAAGCCACGAATATCCAACACTCTATCCAATCCTGGTCTTCCTTGGTAGCACAAACCATAACCACTAGTGCCACGCAAATACCTGAAAACCTGCTTCACTGTGTCCAAGGGTCCTTCCTGGTTTTTGACATAAACCTGCTCAATACGCCCATGCATGTGAATGTATGGTCTAGTACAAACCATTGCATACATCAGTACCGACTGAACTTGCATGAGAAACACGGGACATGTTCCTCTTCCTCTTCTTGTGTCTTGGGACACTGTTCAGCAAGATTAACCTCACCACCTACAGGAATAGGAACCTTCACTGGTTTACTATCCTACATAATAAACCTCTGCAGTATTGTCTCGACATACTTCCTCTGGCTTAACCAGAGCTTCCTCTTTGCCCGATCTCTTTTAATTTCCATGCCCAAAATATAGTTGCAGCACCGAGATCTTTCATGTCGAATTTGGAGGACAATTGGGTCTTCAAATCCTGGATAATTTCTTTGTCATTTCCAACCAACAACATATCATCCACATACAAGACCAGATAAATAACACGGTCACCAATTAATTTAAAATACACACAGTGATCTGCTTTGCTTCTGGTGAAGCCAATCCCCCGTATAAATGTATCAAATTTCTGATACCACATCCTTGGTGACTGTTTTAACCCATACAGAGACTTCTTTAACTTGCATACTAGTTCTTTCTTAACCTTCACCGCAAAGCCTTCAGGTTGCTTCATGTAGATTTCCTCTTCCAAATCCCCATGAAGAAATGCTGTCTTCACATCCATCTGTTCTACCTCAAAATCAAAAGCAGCAGCAACAGATAAAAGTAATCTAATAGAAGTTACCTTGGCAACAGGAGAAAAAATATCACCAAAATCAATTCCCGCACCTGGGAATAACCTTTTGCTACCAACTGAGATTTGTATTTCTCCACCTTC